>VZQC01010158.1:1176150-1213201 GCA_009823505.1 Rhizomys pruinosus
ATGAGACTACAGGAATATAGTCTGGACTCCTAATTGATCAACATGCCTGTGCATACAAGCTTCTCCAACTGGACTATGGGAACCTTGGGTTGTTCAAAATTTGGACATAGATACTTGCAAAATGCACCAATTACCTAATTGTATGGCAAACTGAGTAACATCAATGTTATCTGCAAATGACTGTGTTATTATATTGTAGAATCCCTTAAGAATAAACAAATAGAATAAAAAAAAAAGAAAAAAGCTGGGCAGTATGGACAGGAGGCTTGTCTGTGCTTAACAGAAAAGTACACTTTTTTTTTTTAACTCTCCGTGTATCTGACAGATTCTGCGTGCTAGCCAGCTGTGAGCAATCCCACAACCCACTGCTTCCAGTCCCACCAGGCAAAGTATGTGCTCCGTAGCCTGAAGAAACAGGCATGCTTCCCTAACTCTAGGAGCCTCTGCTCTGTTAAAAACTTTCAGTTGCAGAAGGAGGATTCTTTGAAGCATCCCAAGATTAACAGTTCTCACAAATTTCTGGTCTTCAAGTAGGCACCTTGCTGACAGCCTTCTAGAGACCTCAGCCTTAGCAAGCAGGTCATTTTCTTTCACAACAGGAATATAAACGTGACCCTGGGCCTGAATGACTTCATTGTCTCCCATTCCTGGGTCTTACTCAATGCACCTGTGCGTGAGAATCAGCTTTCCAGACAGAAAGTGTCGCAGCTTGCGACTAAAGTGAAGCTTGCTTTTTAAATTTCTTTATGCCAGACATCTTACTGACTAAAGGAGACAGTGTTTAAATAATCAGTTAAAAGCCGGGGGGTGGGGGAGCCTTTCCTGGTGACAAAAATGGAGGCCCTGATTTCTATTCTGACAAGTGAGATAACATGAAGTCAAACATATTTGTTTAACAACAGAGTAGCAAAGAATACTAAGAATCACATGTACGTGTGTGTGTCTGTGTGTCTGTGTGTGTTGTGTGACAGTACTCTTGGGGAGATGTGAACAAATGTCTACTTACCAAGATAGTGAACCAATAGAACAGAGTAAGGATATCACTAAGGTCCAACTTGGCAAACCACTGAGAACCACTGAGTTGCTTTGGAGATGCTGACAGTGTGGGTGACAGTTTGCTTACCAAAGCAGAAATGACTCAAACACAACCACGTTGCAAAAACTCGTTCCAGCATGGTCGATGGCTTAGGAAAGCTGAAACCCTGACACTCATTGCACAGTGTGGAGGCAGATTACCAGGCTAGAGAGTCTTTCTCCAGGTGGCTGAGCTGGGCTCTGCTTCTCTGAAGTGGCTTTGGCTAGTCTGGGCTGCTTCTAGAAAGTTTGGCTTGTCTGGGGAGTCTTTTAAGCAGCTTGTCCAAAGAGGGTCTCTCACCTGCCCTTACTAGTTCTATACACTTGGGGAGAGAGGGACCTAGTGAATCTAGTCAGTTTCAGGGACTTGCTGAAGCTACTGAGTTGTTTACTTCCTGAGCTTACAGAGCTTCTCAGCAGGATGAAATGTTTCTTTCCCCTTTAGAACATCCTTTGTCTTAACCAGTCTCCCTCCAAGATGGAAGCTTTTATCTTGGAAGGAACTGGTAAGTGACAGTGTGGGCATGTTCTCAGACATCCTGAGCTGCCACTAGTCTTGTGCATGTCTCCATTTTGCTACACCTAAATCCCATCTCCTTCCTCTACCTTTTGAGGAAAAGTCTTGCTCTGTTGCCCAGGTTGGCTCAGGATTTACAATCTTCCTGCCTCAGCCTCCCTAACACTTGGATTAAAAATGTTCCACACCTGGGCTAGTGAGATGGTTCAGCAGTTAAGAACACTGGCTATTCTTGCAGAAGACCCAGGTTCAAATCCCAGCACCCACATGGTAACAACCGTCTTCAACTCTAGTTCCAGGGGATCTGACACCCTCTTCTATCTTCCATGGGCCTTGCTCGACATGGGCGCACTTACGCAAAGGCAGGCATAATACTGAAACACATAAAAAAATGTAGCACACCCTGCCTAGCTTCAGCCCCTATTTTTTTTATAACTTATTTCCCTATTAAAAGACAGTGATGTTATTTAGTCAATGCCATTTATAAAAGATTTGCATAGCACAGAAATGGGATAATCCCTATTCATACTCATTTGCCTTAGCCCCTCCCTGTCCTGAGGGACAGAGATCAAGTCAGCCCTCTGTGCCCAGCACTTACTCCACGTTCAGACTGAAAGTCTTGCTTCCCAGGAATCACGCTGTCCTGGGCAGACAGCTATGGCTGTTCACCCCACCCACAGGGGGCTCCACAGCCAACAGCTTCTTGTGTATCTTTCCCGTCGATATGTAAATGACTTTAATAACTTTGTATACATAGACATACACATGAAAGGTATCAGGTTTGAGGGCTCACAGGGGATACTGAGGCAGAATGTATTTCTTGGTACAGAGTTTACAGAAGAGTTATTCACTCTGTGGGCAAACAGGCAGGTGGATGACGTCATGGTAGAGGATCTGAGGAGAATTCAGGCCCCAGTGCCATAGATAGCTAAGGACAAAATGCTAAGAGCTCTGAGGGGATTTCAGGGCCATGAGGCAGAGCAGGGCTCCCTCCTTCTAGGCCTCAGAGGAAGGAGGGACTTTTACGTAGTCAAGCTGTCTCTGTGTCGCTTCACGGCTGTGGGGGGAGAGGAGGCCTGCCCAGTTCAGGTGTACCCATGATGCAATGGGGAGATGTGTTACACCCATAGATTTCTGAGGTCCTGGAGTCTTGAAATTTCCCTTAGGGAAATAGAATGACACCCGCCATTGTCCAGGAATCTGGGTACCTGGGGAGTCCCTTTAGAGACTCAAAAACAGGCTCTCAGTAAGGTATCTGCCTCTCCTTATAGCAGGAATACAGATCAGTTGTGAGGATGGAATAGAGACATGGATGGGCCCAGCTTGAGCATCTCAGTGCAGGGTTCAGTCTTTGATTTAGCATTTCTTTCCTGGACTCCCTATATGGGGGAGCCTGTTGCAGGTTCACAGACAGGCTCTTGGTAGGGGGCTTGCCAGTAGCTGCTGTGGGGCTAAGGAGAGAGGAATAGGCTGCTGTAGGCGAGTGTGGCCTGATTAGTATCTAGGTTCAATTGTATTACACAACCCTTTCTTCTCTCTCAGTGACTGGTGTGTATAGTCACTCCTATATTCACTCTCTGTGATGCTATTAGTGTGAGGAGAAAATGGACTATGAATGGACAAGAGTAAGTAATGGTGCTTGAGGAGGAAGCCTCCACTTTCAAGAGAGAAGAAGAGATCAAATCATAATCACCACAATAACAACCTGGAAAAGAAAAAAAAAAAAAAAGAATGGCACTGTGGACTCATTTAAGCTTCAGAGGAAGGAAAAGCTTGGTGGATGGAAGTCAGGAGTCAAGCTCTGGTTTCAAGGCGGGGAGCCCTGTGATCATGGATGAAACTTGATGCCTTGGTCTCACACTGTAAAACTGCAACAGTAAAACCTGCCCACTTGATTGCAGAGATCACTCGTGAAGACCAAGAAAGTAAAACACACCTGGATAATTGTGCAAATAGAAGACAGTGTTATTAGTATCCTGGACAAAATGCCAGGAAGCCGTATGAGACACTGCACTGGAAACCATCAGAAAGAGTCCTTTACTCCTTGCTAATAACAACTGGGCCACAAACTTCTACTCAGCACTCTCTGCATAAGAATGTTGCACATGTATTCTCTCTCTCTCTCTCTCTCCTCTCTCTCTCTCTCTCTCTCTCTCTCTCTCTCTCTCTCTCTCTCTCTCCCCCCAGAGGCCAGCAAGCAATGTTAGGTGTCATTTCCCAGGAACCATTCGCCTTGATTTTATGCAGGTCTTTCCCTGGCCTGGAGCTTGCTCGTTCAGCTCCCCTGGCCAGCTGGCCAGCCCCAGGGACCCTCCAGTCTTTGTGTCCCAGCACTGGGTCCCTAGCACACACCACCACTGTATCTGGTTTTTTAAATGTGGGTTCTAGTGCTTGAATTCAAGTTCTTGTTCTTGGAAGGCAAGCGCGTTATCAAATAAGCTATATCTCCCTGCCCTACTATTTGTTTTGGAAGTGGAATTCACAGGACATCCAATTAACTATTTGAAAGCCTGTACTTTAGTGACGTTTCGTGAAACCATCTTCTCTTTCTAGTTCCAAGCGATCAAATATTGGCTATCTGCATTTTCAAGTGCTGGGAGAAAATCCACAAGAGTGTTACCATCTTGTCTAAGGTTGGATTCTTAGGACATTTTGAAGCTGGCATCAAATACATGTGAACCCCTTGAAGTTCTGGCAAGCAGGGATGGAAGGAGGGAAGACCTGGATTCTTTGCCTATTTTCATGGAAAATACTGAATCAACACAGATGACTTCATAATTTTAATTTTATAATACTAGTAGGCTAAATTAATAGATATAGTGCTGTATTTCTCTCCAACTTTCCTCATTTCTTGTCTCCAACCTATTCATATTTTCTTGAGGAGCATCTTACATGCACACCCAATCATAAGCTGAAGTTTAACTAGAAGGTAAATCAACAACTTTGCTGCATATAGCCTCAGAAAAAGAAAGGGAAATCAAAGTCCTTTTCCAGGTTGTAGGTAAGTTCAGAGAAAACAACATATGGTAGAAATCTCTTTCCTGTCCCAGAACCCATAAAGTCAAGTATACTAAATCCTGGCCTTCTGGCTAAAGAGAAATGCACATGTTGTTGTTGTTGCTGCTGTCGTTATTGTTGTGTATGTGTCTGTGTGTAGGTGTCCTTACTTGTGTACATGTGTGGAGGACAGAGGTCAATTATTGTGTCTTCTATTGCTTTCCATCTTATTGTTTTTGAGACAGCATCTCTCACTGAAGATCACCAATTAATCAAGAATAACTGAGCAGAGGGCTCCGACGATTCTCCTGTTTCCAGTACTGAGAGTACAGGTGTGTGCCATGGTGCCTAGCTTTTTACATGGTGCTAAGAATCCAAACTCAGGTTCTCATGCTTTGTGAGGCAAGGACTTTCTTTATTGACTGAGCCAACTCCCCAGCCCCTAGCAAACACACTTTCAAATAGGGTACCCAGATCTTATGCTCTAAGAGAAAGTCTTCAAAAGAGTACTTGGACCAGACACTAGACTCACAAGCCAGACAGAGGCTGTCCAAGATTAAAAAAAAAAAAAAAGGACACGTGGCCCCTCTCCTTGTGGAGCGTCTTATTAAGCGGCTGAAAGTCATCACTCCCCCAATAATACCCATGAGCAAGAGAGGAAAAGGCAAAACATGTTGAGAAATCAACCCTTAAACAGTAAAAATGCAACTCGTGTAAGCCAAGCCAAGAGAAATAGCCAGGAAGATTTAAGGTTAGTTGATTGTGAAATGTAGCCGAGGGATGAGGAGTGAGGAGAAAAGACACAAGAAGGAATAAGCCCAGCCAAATCGAGTAGATCTCAGAAATCTGGGGCTTGTAAAACAAGCAGAAACATAAAACTTCAGGGAGAGCCTGTACCAGACTAATTAGACCCAACTAAAATTGCTGTCAAAGAAAATGCATCTCGAAATGGAAGCATAATCTAAATGGAAATCAAATGACTTAGGAGAAGGCCAGAAAGTGACTCAGAGAAATAGCCTTTGAGAAGGAAACTTGATTGAAAAACAAGGGGACATACAAGCACAAAACCTTCTGTTGGGCTTGGGAAGATGGTTCTCACAGCAAGTGCTTGCTGCGCTAGCACGAGCACCCGAGTTTGACCTCGAGAACCCATGTAAAGAATCCCGGAGTGCTTCCAGGGGCAAGATGAACGCTTCTGAGATTGACCTCTGGCCTCCATACTCACACACACCCACGTGCATGTGTACCTATATACAAATGAACACACACACACAGTACTATTTATTAATTCATGGTCAAGTTATAGACATAAGAGCAAAATGGCAGATGTTGCTTCCAGCATGGCTCATTCTATTGGGATGGGAAGGTTACAGGTGGCTGGTGTGTGTGTGTGTGTGTGTGTGTGTGTGTGTGTGTGTGTGTGTACACAGCTGAGCAAGGTTAACATAGAGCCGCCCAAATCTTAGCAAAGGCGTTATCCTCTCACCTCCCTGAGTCCCAGGTCCCAGTCTCTCTATGTGCTGGATAGCTTTAGTGTCAACTTGACACACCTAGGTTGAGGGAGCCTCCTTTAGGGAATTGGCTCCATTGGACTGGCCCATAGCCATGTCTGGGGGGAATTTTCTTGACTGAGTGATGTGGGAGAGCACAGCTTGCTGTGAGCAGTGCCACCCCCAGCAGGTTGCTGTAGATTGTATAAGCAAGCAGGCTGGAGCACGGGGCAGGGGAGCAAGCCAGTAAGCAGAGTTCCCCCATGGACTGTGCTCCAGCTTCTGCTTCCAGGTTCCTGCCCTGAGTTCCTACCTTGGGCTCCCTCAGTGATGAACTGTGACCTGGGAGATGTAAGCTAAATAAGCCCTTTCCTTCCAAAGTTGGTGTTGGTCAGAGTGTTTTGTCACAGCAATTGAAAGCAAACTCCAACAGTCTGTTTGAGTCCTCCTTGGGATCCCGCAGTGCAAGAGTTTCAGGCCTGTGTGGGTTTCACATAAATACCATCTGCTTCTTGACTGCAGGAATTTCCTGGAGAAAAGGTGGATTGAGGTTCTGAGTACTGTCTTTGATGAAAGAGGAGGAAAGTAGGAAGGACAGACTCTATCAAGCCCCATGACAATCCTTGAGCCATTTTTCAAGAACGTCTGCTCTTTCTGGGTAGGAGTGTTCTGTAAGAAATGTGGCTCGTCATTGCTCATTTGTGATTGATTGCTGTCTCTGCTCTATCTTGTATGAGCATTTCAGGATTTTAATGGCCTGAACTCGAAGCCTAATTGTTTCCCTTGTAGCCAACTGACCTTGGCCACATCTCTTTCGGTCTTAATTTTCCTGTCTGTCTTAGGAGAAAAGCTTCATTTATCTCTATTGTGAAGATGCAGAGAGACCCTGGGAAGTCCCAAGTGACCGTCAAGTCTGTGGTAGACATCTAGCATCTCACAGTGGAAGCCACTCATCTTTCCACGAAGATGCAGAGAGGCCCTGGGAAGTCCCAGGTGACTGTCTAGTATGTAGTAGACATCTAGCATCTCACAGCAGAAGGTGCTCATCTTTCCATGACAGAAATGAAATGGTTAAAGCAACTGAAGTCTTGACTCCTCATCAAATGATATTAACTCACCAAGCAAAGACTGAAATTCAGTCTTTTGCCTCCATCAGTATAGATGCCAATCTCAGCCAAGACTTGGCCTCAGGCTCTGCTTTGGGGAAGCCCAAATGTTTGAGGGATTAAATGTGAAATGCCCTCCCTAGGCTCCTATGTTTGAATACTTGTTCTCCAGGAGGTAGTTGTTTGGGGAAGTCGTGGAAGCATTGGGAGGTGGGGTCTAGCTGGAGGAAGCTGGGACCATGGAGATGTGGGTAAGCAGGGCCTCACGTCCCCACTGCCATAACCACAAAGGCACCCCCAGTACCACACTTTGCTCTCCAGGATGGCTGTTCTCACGGTATCAGGCAGATGAAGCCTTCTTCCCTGGTTTCTGTTAGTATTCTGTTATGACAGCAAGAAAGTGGCTAACAATTCTATTATTTGGCATGTACTCTGAGCCAGGCAGGTGTGGAGGGAGGGAGGGAGAGAGAGAGAGATTATGTAAGGGTACTGGTACAAATATGATATCTGTGGGGCAGAAATATTTCTCCCTCTCCCTTCCTCATATATAGAGCAAAGGGCATGATGAGCCAGACTTCAGGTTTAACTTGAACTAAAGAAGAGATGCTCATGCCTGTAATCTCAGCACTTGAGAGACTGAGGCTGGGGGATTGCTACAAGCTCAAGGTCAGTCTGGGCTGGGCCCTGTCTCAAAAAAACAAAAACAGATAAGACCTTAGTCACGGAGTGATTACCTAGCACAGGGAAATCTCTGGGTTTGATCCCCAACACTACATTAACTAACAGAACCCAGAAAGCAGATGGCATGTCTTAGGCTCTGAAACTGCTTTGTCATACTAGAAAGTGCAATTTGGGGGCTTTATGTCTTTTAAAGCAGAGACTTTTTAGTGAGAGTCTGGAAATGAAGAGGCAGCTGCAAGGTTAACCTAAGGTGAAAATTAAGAGCTTAAAAACACAGAGGTGACCAGCCTGGGAGTATAGTAAGGAGGTGGTCCTAACAAATGCATTGTGTTGTAGTAAGGAAGAGACAATTTTCTTCTGCCATCCCCAGCATTGATTATGCCTGGCCACACAAGTTCCCGTGGTAATCTACTCCTGTGGAGGGTGGCCACTGAAGGAATCCGAATTCTCATTTCCTCCATCAAGGGAGAGAGGAAAGAAGGAGTAAAAGATGAATCCCACAGCAGAGGAAACAAGAGAGAAGCTAAGCAGCTCTCTGTCAGGCGTTCGCAGCTAGGGGAAGATGGATTAGCTGAGGGAGGTTTGTTCTGTTCTGTTTTGGTTGTTGTTTCTTTGTTTTAAATTAGAGAAACTGACTCATAGAGTTGAATTTCAGAATGTGGAAGATATCAGATGATCAGATCATAAACTCACAATCTTGTTTAATTCTCAGTGAGCAGTCATCCCTAATTGGGTGGCTGAGCATGTCCAGACTTGGGGGAGTAAGGATGACTGGTCCAAGTTCTCAAAGGCAGGATTTGAACCCAGCTAGGACTGAAGAGTTCTACGGTAGAAATGCCTTAATCAGTCATGCTTGGCTACAAAGTGACTCAGTTTCACTCAGATTTCCCCATCCCATTTTGGAATATTTTTTTTCCTTTCTTAATTTTTTTGAGTTTTTGTATGTTTCATACAACATTTCTTTTTTTTTTTTTTTTTTTTTGTTCTTTTCAAGACAGGGTCTCCCTGTAGCCCCAGCTGTCCTGGAACTCACTTTGTAGACCAGGCTGGCCTTGAACTCACAAAGATCTGCCTGCCTCTGCCTCCCAAGTGCTAGGATTAAAGGCGTGCGCCACCACACCCGGCCATACAACATTTTTTTTTTTAATTTTCATATGTGTATGAATGTACTGTCTACATGTAGGTTTGTGCACCTGTGTTGTGCAATGCCTCAGAGGTCAGAAGAGGGCGTCGGACTCCCCTGGAACTGGAGTTAGAGACAGTTTTCAGCGGCCATGTGGGTGCTGGGGATCGAACCCAGGTCCTCTGCAAGAGCAGTTAGCGCTCTTAACCGCTAAGCCATCTCTCCAGCCCAATATTTCTTAATCCAAATTAGATCCTTTCCCCATCCTGCTCCCTGCCCCCACCAGAACTCATGCATTCTGCCATACATGTTTAGTACTGTCTTGTATTTTTTTCCTTAGTCTTTTTTAACTTTTTTGATGCAGAGAAGTTTGCTGTTTTGGTCTGTCCTTTGAACAAATCTTTTGTTGTTGTTGTTTTCCCTTTAATTTTATATTAGTAGAAAATGTCCATACATACATACGCTCCACACATATGCCAAATTTACAAAGTCTGAAAATAAACTATAAGTTCATTCCAAAACACATTTAGGGATTCACAGGTAAATGTATGGTACTAGAAGCTGTTATGTTAAGTGAAGTAACACAGACTCAGAAAAACAAACGACATATGTTGTCCCTCATATGTGGATCCTAGCACCAAATCCTTATATGTAAGTCAAGGTGGCAATTTGTTAGTAAAGATAAAACCACATTAACTGATATCACTATAGATATAGGTGGAAGTATATGTCTCTATTTTCTTCAGTTCTAAATTTATGACAAAGAATAAATCTCTTTTCTAAGTACATTAAAACATACATCAACTTGCTATGTAGTTTAGGAATGTAAAGTTTTTCTTTTTACCTGCACGAAATATTTTTTTTTAATTTAATTTTTTTTTATTTATTATTTTTATGTGTATGAGTGTACTGTTTGCATGTAGGTTGGTGCACCTGTGTCGTGCAATGCCGCGGAGGTCAGAAGAGGGCGTCGGATTCCCCTGGAACTGGAGTTAAAGATGGTTCTTAGCTGCCATGTGGGTGCTGGGAATCGAACCCGGGTCCTCTGCAAGAGCAGTTGGCCCTCTTAACCGCTGAGCCATCTCTCTAGCCCCAATCCCCAGGTCTTAGATATAGAGAAGGATCAGTTTTTGTTTTGTCTTGTCTTTGAAATAGGGTCTCCTATATTCCAGGGTAGTCTTCAACTTAGGTAGCTGTGGATGACCTTGAAGTTTTGATCCTCCTGCCTCAACCTTCTATGTACTCGGAATATAGGCATATGCTACCACGCCTGGTTTTACAATGCTGGGATTTGAACCCAGGCTTTGTGCATGCTTGTCAAGCACTGTAGCAACTGAGTCATATCCTTAGCAAAGAAAGATCGATGCTTAAATATATACGCATGCATGTGACTGCCACCCAGGTCAGGGTGCATGACATCTTATATAACCAGTATTAATTGAAATTTGAGTGGGACATTTAATTACAACATTGTTTTTTTTTACTTATATATTTATTTATTTTTTAATGTTGTATTTCTTTATTTTCTGAATATGAGTGTGTTGCCTTCATGCATGTAAGTGCACCTGTGTCATGCAGTGCCCAAGGAGGTCAGAAGAGCATGTCAGATCCCCTGGAACTGGAGTTATAGACTGTTGTTAGCCATTATGTGGATGCTGGGATTTGAATCTGGGTCCTCTGCAAGAGTAGTCAGTGCTCTTAACCACTGAACTACCTCTCCAGACCCTAATTGCAAAAATTCTTGATCTCGAGCTGGGCGTGGTGGTGCACACCTTTAATCCTAGCACTTGGGAGGCAGAGGCAGGCAGATCTTTGTGAGTCCAAGGCCAGTCTGGTCTACAGAGTTAGTTCCAGGTCAGCTGGGGCTACAGGGAGACCCTGTCTCGAAAACGACCAAAAAAAAATTATTGATCTCACTTAGCTGAATTTAAATGTTTGTTTGGGTACCATGTACTCAATAAAGTCTTATATTTTAGCACTTCCTCTGTCTTCTGTTCAGAGCAAGTGGAATTCTTTTTTTTTTTTTTTTTCAATTTTTTTTTNTCCCCTGGAACTGGAGTTAAAGATGGTTCTTAGCTGCCATGTGGGTGCTGGGAATTGAACCCAGGTCCTCTGCAAGAGCAGTCGGTGCTCTTAACCGCTAAGCCATCTCTCCAGCCCCCCCTTTTTAAAAATATTTTTAACTGATATAAAATACTTTGCACAATGGCTAACAGTATAAGATGAAGTACTTGAATACTCACAAGATGTTTTTCTGTCTAACTCCCAGCCCCCTCAACACATCAGAGAAAATGTTAGGCTTTCCTTCTCCATCTTAATTATCTTCAAAGTCTTGAATGGATCTCTCTTACACACAGTCTACTTGGGAAAGTGAAAACTGAAGTTGTACATACGCTATTACCTTGTTATGCTGAGCAAGTGTGGAAGATGATTACTGTGTGCTCTGTCCAGCAACCGCAGACCATGCTGCTAAAACGATCCACATTACAGCATTTGAATTACATCACAAAAGGATAGTCATTGCTCCTCCATGTGTATATCTAGTGCAGAAAACCAAACCAACTATCCAAACAAACAAAAAACCCTCCAAATCCTCCAGATCTCCAAGCATTTCAGATGTCACAGAGAAAGCATTCATTCATTCTTTCATTCATTACAGAAATATTTACTGATGTCCATTTTTGTATAAGGCAATGTCTTAGCCACCTTAAATTGAAATTAGACCAAAAAATTCTGCCCTGGTGAATCAATGGGAAAGACCATAATAGTCAATAAGCATAATAGAAAGAATACTTAATATAGTATATTATAATGCACTCAGTGGAGCTGGACTTGGTGGCTCATGTCTACGGTCCCAGCGCTTAGGAGGCTGAGGCAGGAAGACTGTGGATTTGAGGTCAGCATGGGCCAGGGCATGAATTTCAAGCCAGCTTGGGCTACCCTGGGTAAGCTCCATCTCCGCCACCCCCACAGAGCCAATCAATGCAATGAACACAGAGAAACCTAGACCCAGAACAGGGTGAATGAAACTCAGACGATAGGTTGTGAGAGGCTGTGTTAAAATAGGGCAGCATTGAGATCCAATAAATGTGATTTGAATATCAATAATATAGGGGAAAAAACTATTATGAAGCCTAGGAAATTGTCCCAAGACCAGCTTGGCATTGAAATTCTGGCCCCAAAGGCTTGCCTCTCTCGGGACCATGGCTGTGAAATTCCACAGGGAGGCAGCATCTCCTCGCCGTGACTGCAGCCTTAAGGGACTAGAGGACACTGGCTTCTGCTTCCAGGGACAGCAGAAGGCTAGAGGCCTCTCTGGACCCAATGTTTGTCCAGACACTTTTCTGTCATGGTTCAAGCTAGGTGGATGTCAGGACAGCTCTTGGCAGCGAGGTTTGAATATCAATCACCTTTCCATACTGAGAACTGTTTGCCACAGGCTGAGTGCATTATCTCATTTAACAGATGCTGTCTCTCAGCTACGTCTGGTGACATGCCACCACTTCTCATATGAGGACACCGAGGCTCAGATTCACACCACAAGTGGATTGGGAACCCAGATTTGCCATAATTCCTTGGGCAAATCTTTGAACCCTGAGCTGACAGAAGGAAGGAATCTTCCCAGATGGGTTAATGGAATCTACTACGATGGTTGGGTTGCAAACTCCATGAATTTGAAAGAACAGCATCGAGAAGGTGATAGTAGTAGCCAGCATTTAGGGGTTGTTCCAGACACTGTGTCCAAGACTTTAACCCTGTAATTAATTCTTAATCATGCATGGTCATGCATGCCTTTAATCCTAGCACTTGGCAGGCAGAGGCAGGAGGATCTTTGTGAGTTCAAGGCCAGCCTGGTCTACAAAGCAAGCTCCAGGCCAGCTGGGACTAAAGGGAGACCCTGTTTAAAAAAGACACACAAAATATCCTAATCATTGAACTGTGGCAGAGGAGGCTGGGTGCTCATCCCAAGCAGGGATTTTATGTGCTGTTTTTTTAATCAATGCTCTTCCTTATTTTAGTTACTTGATTCAGTGCTATTACCAAATACCTCAAAAAGACCACTTAAGGAGGGAAGAATTGGTTTTGGCTCCTGGTTTGAGGGCGCCGCCCACCCTGACAGTGCGGGACACATGAAGTGCTGTCACTGTCTCTTCACATCTGTAGTCAGGAAGTGGGAGGGGGAGGCTGCTCCTCAGCTGGTTTTCTCTTCTCTTTTTATTGAGTCTGGGATCCCTGCCAGTGGGATGGGTGCCCCCCCATATTCGTCTTTCCCTCATAGACACGCCCAGAGATTTATCTTGATGGGATTTATAATCGCATCAAGATTAGCCATCACAGTCCCCAATGGATGTATTTTTAAACTGAACACAGTGAAGGCATCAGAACCATATATCTTCCTGCCATGTCAACTCACGGACAATCCCTAAGTCTTCTTCCACAACTCGGAAAGTAGTGGGCTGCATCTGAGGCCATGGAAACATAGAATTGGAATACGAAAGGTCAGCGTAGAATAACACAACATAAACACGATGTCCAAGTCCTACTACCCAGAAAGAATTGCCTATCCCATTGGCCGCCAATAACCCGTAATGTTAAACCATGTATTTATACATCAAGCTCTTGGTTCATGACTTTCAAACACAGCCTCAAACTTCCTGTTAGCTCATCACGGCCCAACGATTTTCCAGGTTTTAGTTTAATAATTCCCCTTTTGATTAATTTTGAAGCTCTGATGAATATGTGTAAGTAAGATTTTGGTTTTGTCTTTGTTTTTTGAGACAGAGATTTACTGTGCTGCCCAGGCTGAGCCTAGAACTCACTCTGTAGACTACTAAGCTGGCCTCAAACAAACTCAACATCCATCTGCTTCTACATCCTAAGCACTGGCACTGCATTAAAGATGTGTCCCTCCATGCCTGGCCTTTAACTCTGCTTTTGAAAGATTTATTTTTTTTTAAAGTGTGTGTGTGTGTGCGCGCGTGCGCGCGTGTGTAATATGTACATATGGATGAAGGTCCCTGTGAAGGCCAGAAGGCATTGGATCCCCTGGAACTGGAGTTACGGACGGTCGTTAGCTGCCATGTGGGTGCTGGGAACTGAATCTGGAGTCTTCTGCCAGAGCAGCCAGTGCTCTTAACCACTGAGCTATCTCTCCAGCTCAGTCTTCTGGTTTTTATATAAAAATGTAGAACAGGTCAGCTAACTTACAAAAGAGGAACTTTGTGCCTTTGTACATATGTGTCTCATGAGATCCCAGAACCCACCCGCTTCCCCTCATGGGTCAGTTGTCCCAGCTGCAGTTAACTTAGACCCATTCAATCCCAGTGGCTTGTGAAACTCAGAATGGACCCCACTTCCAGAGGCCATGACAGAAGTCAGGAACTTGGGGTGTAAGTGCCTGACTCTAGACAGGAAAGGCTTTGGGGGAGGTGGGGCTGAGCCCTTCCTATGTGTGGGTGAGACTGGAAAGGCCCAGGGAATCTGGAATATACGTTAACTGTCTAGGTGGCACTTTCTCTTCACTGTTTGCTTGTTTCATACCTGAAGTCCTTTTCCCGAATATTTTAATGATATTTATTCAAGTTTTGTTTTGGCTTCAGAAGGTCTCCGTCTGTCTGCTGGGGGAGGCAGGCTGAACACTCAGTTTGTTGCAGCTAAGTATGCGGGGGAGTCCCTTCGAATCAAAACAGACCAGGAAACAGAACATGGTGGGAAACGAGAACGTGGCAGGAAGCAGGGCCAGGTTGACCCTTCGAAGGCCTGCCCAGAGTGACCCGCTTTCTCTCAAGTAAGCCCCACCAAGAAAATTCCACAGTCTCCCCAAATGCTCAGAACATGATTCTGTTAGAGCAATTAGAATTTCAAACAGCAAAGATTTCAATTCACTGCGGGGTCCTGGTTTCCAGAATCTGGGCTTCTCTCCTCGCATGGAGATATCCTTTGCAGTCCTGACTCTAGAGCCAGTGCCTACACTATCTGCAGGACCCGAGAGGGCACTTTTCAAATAAAAATTCACATATGTGATGAAAGATAGGTGTGCGCCTAGTGGGGGGCTTGTGGCAATTTGGGAAGTGGGAGGTAGTGCTATATAGGTGCTTCCTTAGGAGAGGGTTTCACAGTTCAGGAGAGAACATAATGGGTTATTTAAGAGCAAAGCTGTCCCCGGAAATGTGGGGACCTGTCACCAGGGTAGAGATATTGGAGGTAACGAGATTAATAAAGAGACATTAATGAAGCCAAGGCCAGCTCCTGTGTGCTCACTCAGCACCTTTGTGGGTGTAAATAAAACGATGAATTACAGAAATGACATTACCTGGGATTTACAGACTATTCCCCAGGTATTTGAAAAAGCTACCTCTCTCCCAAGGATCAGTTTTAGGAGGTTCTTTTTTTTAATTATCTGGAATTTTAAAGATTATCATTTAGCACTAAATAATCACTTCCTATTTGTCTCTCAAAAGCGCTTAATTATACTTAGAGAATAATGTGCTCTGGCTTTATAAATAAACCTGGATGTTGCTTAAGTCTCTTTTTTAACACTTCCAATGGGAATAGATCACTCACATGAAGGGAAGTGACATCTACTTAATTCCCAGTGTGGCCTGTATCCTTACCCTAGTCTGTGAAATTAATACTGTGAGGCTTAGCTCCTGGGGTTAGCAAAGGCTGAACAATGATAAAAGCCTCTGGCCAGGTTCTAGGCTATTTCTAAGTACTTTATATATTTCAACTAGTCACCCTTGGGACAACTTTATTGGGTCTGAACTGTGGTTATCTACAAAGAGAGAGACAGTAGTGGTCAGTCTTGATTGTCAACTTCATAGGATTTTCGAGTAACCACGGAAGCACACCTCTTGGGTACGTCCTTGAAGAAGTTTCTGGAAAGGTTAATTGAGGTGGGAAGACCCACCCTAGATGTGGGTGGCAGCATCCCAGGGTCAGGGGTCCAGGACTGAATGGAAATGACGAGCTGCTGTCTCTCTTTGTTTCCTGACTTGACCAGCAACCTCGACTCATGCCCGCATCACTTCCCCACCAAACTGTGGGGAAAAACAAACTCTTCCCTTCTTAAATTGCTTCCTCTCCAGTGTTTGATTACAGCAGTAAGGAAAGTAATTAAAAACAGAAGCCCAGAGAGGCTAAGGAACTTGCCTTGGTTATACAGTGAATAAGGGCTAGATCTGAGATTTAACCTGGATTGTCTGTGTCTGCAAAGTTCATGCTCTGGGCAATAAGAAAGAGATCAGACTTGCGCAGATAGTGGGTCATGTCGTCCTGCAGGTTTGTTTTTCAGTCCATTTATGTGTTTTATGATATTTATTGATTTTCGTATGTTGAACCATCCCTGCATCTCTGGCATGAATCCAACTTAGTCATGATGGAGGAACTTTTTGATATGGGTCTGTATTTGGTTTGCAAGTATTTTGCTGAGAATTTTTGCATCTGTGTTCATTAATGAGATGGATCTATAGTTTTCTTTTTTTGGTTGTATCTTTGCCTGGTTTTGGTATCTGAGTGATGTACTCTTTCTGTTTTTCTTTTTTTTAATTAAATCTTTTTTTAATTTTATTTATTCTTTATGTATATGAATGTACTGTCTGCATGCAGGTCTGTGCACCTGTGTGGTGCAATGCTGTGGAGGTCAGAAGAGGGTGTCGGATTCCCCTGGAACTGGAGTTAAAAACAGCTCTCAGCCACCATGTGGGTGCTGGGAATCGAATCTGGGTCCCCTGCAAGAGCAGTTGGTGCTCTTAACCGCTAGGCCATCTCTCCAGCCCCTAATTAAATATTTTTTTAATATATATTTTGTATAAGATTATCAAATCTAGACCCGTGTTCCCCACCCTATCCCCCCGCCCCACCAGAGCTCATGTATTCTGCTGCCAAACATGCTTTTCATCTCTTTCTCAGTCTTTCTCAATATTCTCCATGTGGAAGTTGACTGTTTTGAGCAGAAGTTCACTGTTTCAGTCAGTTCTTTGATGCAGTCCTTTCTGTTGTTTTTGTTGTTGTAGCTGTTGTTGTTGTTTCCAATATGCATCACTCCCAACTGCTTGGACAAAAGCTCAAGGGTCCCTGCACAAGAAATACTTACAACTAGGTAACTGCACTAGCATCCACAGATGAGGGATACCATTCGTCGTTTGTTTTTCTGGGACTGTGTTACTTCACTCAGCATGATGTCCTCTAGCTCCAGCCATTTTCCTGCAAAGCTCATGATGTCACCTTTCTTTACTGCTGCATAGAACTCCATTGTGTATCGAATTTACCGACACTTTTCCTCTATCGCATTCATTCAGTTGGGGGGCATCTGTGGTGTTCCAGCTCCTTGTTTTGTGAAGAGAGCTGAATATAAACATGGCTTGCATGTATCTCTGTGGTGGTGAGTCTTGAGGGTAGCATGCCCAGGAGTGGTATGGCTGGGTTTGGGTGGCAAGTTCATTCCAAGTCTTTCCAAGTGTTCTCCACACTTCTTTCCTAGTGGCTACTCATTACAACATTTGTAAAAAAGTCCAAATTCTCTTTAAAAATTGCAAGTTTCTTAAAATCAGCCGGGTCTTGTAATATCAGAGTTTAAATACCTGCTTATTCAAGGAAAGAACGCAGGCAACTTAAAGCAAACCAAAGTCCAACTGTGTAGCTTCCAGTATCGTTGGACGTTCTGGGACTCATAATGTAATCTTCTGGGCTTCAAAGGCTTGAGCTGCTCCGTTTCTCTGGCTCTGCCATCCAGAGCACATGAAGCTTGTTTCATAGGCTTAGGCCGGCTCACTCCCACCTCCCTGCCCTTGGTAGACATCCCATGGCCCTGGTATCTCCAATATGCTGAGGTCTCCATTGCAACTTAGGCCGTACTTTCTCCAAATGGCCTCTCCAGGCGTCACATGGTGCCAAGCCTCAGATTCTCTCAACGACTCCTTCAGTCCTGGGGGTTTTCACTGCAACTGAAGCTGCACCATCACCAATGGCATCTCCTGGTTCCTAATATGACCCCTTCATTGTCTTGCAGCTTTCATGTCACCAAAACCATTACCATGTGGGAGGCTTGCATGTTACCAAGATGAGCTTGCAGCTTGAGGTTCAGCATAAGCCGCCTTTGGACTGCAGCTTCTGTGTGCTGACTTGAAGTAAAAAACTTCCAAAGATAATTTTTCACCTCAGTGATCGTTGATCTGTCTCTTATTAATCACAGCTGATTTTTCAGTTCCCTAACTACTAAGGCTATACAATTTTTCATAAAGCCTAAAGGTTTTCATTCCACAAATGATATCAACATGAACAGCCTAAAGAGCTGGGTTTCCTTCGATAAAAATTGTACAAAGTCAGACGCCTCCAATCATCTACCTTTCTCGCAGCATAACTGTTCCAAGCCCAACAGCAAACAGTTCATTCAGCTCCACACACTCAGTGGTTTTCCAGCCCTAGATTCCAAATGCTTCCATCCCTCTTCTCCTAAAAACAACATGGTCTGGTCTGTCACAGCAATGCCCAACACACTTCCTGATACACCCAACTTCATTCTAGTTTCTTTTTTTTCCTTTTTTCTATTCTTGTTGAGACAGGGCTTCCCTGTAGCCAGCTGTCCCTGGAACTCATTATGTAAACCAGGGTGGCTTGAACTCAGAGATCTGCCCTGCTCTGCCTCCTGAGTGCTGGGATTGAAAGGCATGCGCCACCACTCCAGCTCTGGTTACCTTCTGATTGCTATGATAAAACACTGGACTAAATACAACTATGGGGAACGAAAAGTTTTTCATTGCTTAGAGACGGTTGATAACAGTTCATCCTTGAGGGAAGCCAGGGTTGGAACCTGGAGGTTGACTCTGAAAGCACAGAACACAGAGGAACTCTGCTTATTGGCTTGCTCACCTGGCCTGCTGTTCAGCCTGCTTTCTTACACAGTCAAGACTACCTGCTAGAGGTGCCACTAACCCACGTGGGATCGGCCTCCCAAATCGACTCAACGATCAAACGACAAATGCCTCACAGATATGCTCACCAACAAGTCTGATAGAGGAAATTTCCTCAATTGAGATTCAGTTCCAGCTTGTCTAGTTGACATTGGAAGCTATGCAGCAGAAATACCTACCCGTAATGTGGTGGCACCATGGCGTGGCTGGGGGTCCTGGACTAAGGAGGAGAAAGCGAGTGGAGTGGGAATGCTCCTGCTACCATGCTTCCGTGTGCTCTACTTGTGTCATTACTGTGACAAAACACGCTGACCAAAACCCAACTTGGGAGGAAAGGGTTTATTTTTGGCTCCATCTCTCCCAGGCACAGCTCACTGAGGGAGCCCAGCATAGGAACTCAGGGCAGGAATC
Source organism: Rhizomys pruinosus (assembly GCA_009823505.1). Classification (NCBI taxonomy): domain Eukaryota; kingdom Metazoa; phylum Chordata; class Mammalia; order Rodentia; family Spalacidae; genus Rhizomys; species Rhizomys pruinosus. The sequence goes on from VZQC01010158.1 coordinate 1,195,461, forward strand.
TGGAGGCAGGAACCTGTAGGCAGGAGCTGAAGCACAGGTCTTGGAGGAACGCTGCTTTACTGCCTTGCTCCCTGGCCCATGCTCAGCCTGACACCTTTATTTTATTTTTTAAATTTTATTTATTTTTGTATGTATATGAATGTACCGTCTGCATGTAAGGTTTGTGCACCCGTGTCGTGCAATGCCGTGGAGTCAGAAGAGGGCATCAGTTCCCCTGGAATTGGAGTCTCAAACGGTTTTAGCCCCATGTGAGTGCTGGGTGATCGAACCTGGGTTCCTCTGCAAGAACAGTCAGTGCTCTTACTACTAGGCCTAATTCTTTCCAGCCCCCAGCCTGCCTTCTTTTTTTTTTTTTTTTTTTTGTCGTTTTTGAGACAGGGTCTCTCCTGTAGCCCCAGAACTGTCTGGCAACTCACTCTGTATAAAGAACCAGGCTGCCTTGAACTCCAAAGATCCGCCTGCCTCTGCTCCAAGTGCTAGGATTAAAGATGCGCCACCCAAAGCCAAGTCGGCCTGCTCTGAGTTAGTGCATGATGCCGCCCACTGTGGGTGGTGCCAACGCCTGGGTAGGTTGTTATATCAGAAAGAAGGCCTGCTGGGTCCTCATGCATCACTCAACAATCAAGAAAATACCCCCACAGACATGGCCACAGGCCAGTCCAATGGGACAATTCTCCAATTGACGCTTCCTCAACCCAAGTGTGTCAGTTTGACACCTCAGCTATCCAGCACACCCTGCCATGATTGCTGCCCCCTCCTGCTCTGACCCAGAACAGACTCTTCCTCCCTCAGATTGCTGTTGTTCAGGTCTTTTGTCATAGTAAGGAGAAAATTAATACATTAGTTCAAATTTATTTACATAACAGAAAGGAAATGGGACTTCAGTAGGAGTCATATTTGTCATGTATTTCTCTTTCTTAAATCATGTTTACTCTGTATGTGATTTTTGAAATATGACCCTTAGAGATATTTTTGATTTAATTCATTTTAATTTTTATGTATATCGAGTGTTTTGCCTATATCTGTATTAGTGTAACCCTGTTTTGCAATGCTTGCAAGAGGTCTGAAGAGGGTGTTGGAGCCTTTGGAACTGAAGTTAGGGATAAGTGGTTGTTAGCCACTTGGGTAGGTCTGTGGAACCAGAGTCGCCAAGACCTCTTGCAATAGCAGTCAGTGGTTCAACCAGCTGAGGCATCTCTCTGGTCTGAACATGAATCCTTTTCATAGTGATATGTTCATTGTCCACAATACCAGCTTGTCTAAAATTCTTAGTTCAGTACCCAAGTTCCAGTGAGCTCATAGCATTTGGCCCATTTCCTTAAACTCACCATGAAGTCTGTTGCCATTGGATGCTGATTGCTTTTGTAAAGTTTAGATTAATAGTCTATTCAGAATCTTGGACATGCCATTTAAGGACCTGTAGGATAGAAGTTACTCCAAGGTAAACTAGTGAGTGGCCTTCCTAGAAACTTCTAGGCTTGATGGAAAGGGAGATCTTTGTGGTATCTTGAGGCCCAGGGGACAGGGTCTCCTGCTGAGTGATTGATTAGATTATGGTTTTGGTTCTAAGACTTACGAAAAAGAAAAATGTTGTCAGTGATGCTTAGGGATGAGTAAAGAGGTATTTATGTATCGGATGGTCCAGCATAGTAAATCTGCATTTTTTACAATCAGTCCTGTGGTTTACCTGTTCTTAGATAGTGGTCTTTGTTGGACACTGTAGCTTGTCAGCACACAGTGTGGAAGGACAGACTCAGGTGCTGCAGTGACCCTCTTTGATGAGGGAATTGTGGTTGTACATTTTTCTTTTTAGTGTTGCTCTGAACATCACAGAGGGAAAACTGACTCTGGCTTGTATTTGGGTTTTATTGATCAGCATGTTTTATGAATACTGAGAGTCCTATAACTCAGTTTCTCTCTAGAAAGTCACAGTGACGCCTGGGGCCCAGTCTCGGCAAGCTATGCAGTGTTGCATTGCAAGTGTTTTGCTAGCCTCATTCCTGGCTCGACTTTTTCTTCCTGTCTTGTTTTTCTCCTGCATCTTTCTCACGCTACTTCGTAATTTATGCTGCTTGATTGTATTTTATCTGTCTGTGTCTTTTATAGAACAAGCTGTGGTAAAAATAAGTTAAATAAATTCCGAGCATGAGCTTTCTTTCAGTTCTGGGATGAGTTTCCCCTGTTGCCTCAGATGAATTTCTCCTGCTTTGCTACATCTGCTGCGGTCCTCACAGGCACTATTAAAACACTGTGTATATAACCGTAAAATACTGGTGTAAGTATGGTATAAAATTTGTATATAATATAAAAGGTATAAAAGGTGAAATATAAAAAAGACAGTTTTCCGGGGCTGGGGAGATTTGCGTACCGGTTAAGAGCGCCGACTGCTCTTGCCAGAGGACCGGTTCTCGATCCCAGCATCCCACATGGCAGCTAAGAACATCTGTAACTCCAATTCCACGGAAATCTTCCAGTTCCAGTGGAATCCAAGACCTCTTCTGACCTCCGCGGCATGTGATGACAGCTGGTGCACAAGACCTATATGTGCAGACAGTACAATTCATACACCACAAAAATAAATAAATAAAAGACAGTTTCCCTTATGAGTTTTAAATTCCTCTAACCTTTTTTTTAAAGATTTTAACATAAATGAAATGAATTGACTGAATTGTATGGTTAATCTTGGATCCCTTTGTTTTTTTTAAACTCAGTTGAGGGGTTGGAGAGATGGCGTTATAGCAGTTAAGAGCAACTGTTGCTCTTCCAGAGGACCTGGATTCAGTCCAGTACCTCTAAGTCGCTCACAATGTCTGTAACTAACACGGTTCAGAGTTGTTATCTGCATACATTTTTTCTGGCCTTGCAGGCACCAGACATGCATCCTGTGGCACATACAGTTCATGCATACCAGTCATATCACATTAAAGAAAAACTATAGTCAAGGCATTTCATTATCAACTGTTTTAGCAGGGTTGTGGGAGATGGCTTCAGGGGTAGAGTGCTTGCTTCGGAAGCAGGAGGGTCTGAGTGTGAGTGCTCATGTAGAGCTGGGCACTATTGCATCTCAGTGCTCCTTGTCAGGATGGGGGGCAAAGAGGTGGACCTGAGAGGAGAGGACAGAGAAGGGCTTATAGCCCCTGGATCTGGATGTTACTGACAATGGCTAGCTGCCATGTGGAAGCGGAACCCAGGCCCTCTGCTAGAGCAGCCAGTGCTCTGAACTGCTGAGCCATCTCTCCAGCTCCTACTATAATTTTCTCAGCAGTTTTCTAGCATTGTATATTGTGGTTACTGTGAGTCCGTAGCTATTTCGAATAATATTGCAATAATAATAGTTGTGCAAATATATTTGCCACTTTTTATTTGGTTCCTTGTTTTGAAAGTGGTTGTCCAGGCTGATGAGCTCAAGGCCAGAGACAGTCCTCTTACCACAGCCTCCCAAAAATCTGGGACCACCATGCTCAGTTTATTGGTCACTTTTTGACTGACTGATTGATTGATTGATTGATTTGTATGAGTATTTTGCCTGTGTAAGTCCTGTTTGTAGGAATGACACAGGTTTTCAAAATCCATTCCACTGCCTTGAGTGTTGGTAAGTCCTCAGCTGGAGCCTGACGGGGGTGTGAAGGGTCTTGAGGAGTGTCTCTCCATGCTCTTAATATTGGGGAAAGAGATAGTCAGGGGAGGCTTACTGCATGTCAGGGATCTGGAGTGGGTGTGGTGCTGGAACTACCCTCAGGCTTAGGGAATGCCAGGTGGCCCATCTGCAGTGATTTTTGTCATGCTGTGCCCTAGAACTTCATCAGCAGTGATGTTTCTCCAGCGACTCCTCTAAGGACGACTCCTGATAACTTAGAAATTGTTGCATTGAATGTATTCCCCACATTATGCCCCCCACCCCCTCTGGAAAGGGGAAGGTTTTGTTTCATGGGTGTTTGCTGGTGGGTAGGGCTTAGAAAGAGGAGATGGTGCAGTTCATTAAGGGTCACTCTGAGATAGTCTTTTACCCTTATAGTCTCAGAGCACGAATGCAGCTTTTGGGGAGAATAAAATCATAATTTTCAGTGCCAGAAATGTTCACAGCCTTGCTTTTTGGTGGATGACTCTTATGTATTTTTAAAGATTTTTTTTTCTGGATGCCTTGAATTAAAACAGACTTATGGTTTGAAAGAATAAATCTATAAAATGTAGCTTGGACCATTTTTATCTTGGACTTTATATTTTTTAGTTTTTCCCCCCTTTTTTGGTATTTTTTGCCTTTTTTTTTTTTTGGCAATTTTTTTTTTTTTTTTTTTTTTTTAGTCCCAGCTGGCCTGCTGGCCTGGAGCCCTCTGTAGACCAGGCTGGCTTGACTCACAGAGATCCGCCTACCTTACCTCCCGGTGCTGGGATTAAAGGGCGCGCGCCACCTTGCCCGGCTTTTGGACTTTAATATTTTTATCCTGTACTTTTATCTCATGTTTGAGATCAGCAACTGTTTGTTTCTTCCCAGGAAGAATGGCTCATCTGAGAAATTATATCAATTAGTGTAAAAATCACTAATTTTTGGTATAACTTAAATTTTATTTAGCAATTATTTTATTTTAAAGGTGCTATACATTGTGTTTTCCTGAAAACCTTGGAAATTCAGGATGGAGATACAATAATTAGAATTTTTCTGCAATGCAGTGAGTGGCATTTTGTTACTTCCTTCTAGAATGTTTTTCCTTTTTTTATTTTAATTTATTATTTCATTTTTTTTATTTATTTTTTGCATTTGCTTTTTGTTTGATTTTGTGTTTTGCAGTGCTGTGGAGGTCATGAGAGGGCATTGGATTCCCCACTGGAACTGGAGTTTACGACGCGTTCTCAGCTGCCAGTGGGTTGGCTGGGAATGGAACCTGGGTCCTCTGCAAAGAGCAAGTCAGTGCCTCTAACGTGAAGCCCATTTCTCCAGCCCTGGAATGTTTTCTTATGTATCTAAAATACAGTATGCCTTCAGGGTCAAGATTCTGGCAGATTGGGGTAGATTGAGTAGAATCTTCTGTTTTTGTCACTTCTGCCGCCTCCCCAGAAGTCCTTTTTTGTTTGCTTCCTTTCGCCTTCAGCACATCTTGTCAGCATATTTAACAGAAGGTGGAGACTTCATTCCTTTGTACAGATTTGGGTTTAGTAGCAATATCCAAAATTGTATTGTTCTACAAAAAAAAAAATTCTCGGAGTTAAGCTGGAGGAAATGAATAAAATGTAGATAATTCTGAGAGAGATCTGAGTTCCATTTCCTGAGGATGGGGGGCCGGGGGGGGGGAGCTAAACCAAGCCAGAGCTCTGATGGTTTCTATCCTCGCTCCTTGAATTTATAGCTGAGCCCGGGGCTGGCTGGGCCATTCCACGTGGGCAAACTCTGCCCTTTGCCTGGTGCATGGTGCCAGGGAAGTGTGTTCCTGCCCAGTTTTGTTTCTTCTAAAAGTGTTTATTTTCCTTCTCTTCAGCCAAGACTTGTTCCTACTCCCTTATGTGTATTTTTTTCCACTCTCTTCTCATTTGCAGAGTACTCGGGTGGAGTTTGACTTGCCAGAATATTCTGTTCGTCGGAGATACCAGGACTTTGACTGGTTGAGGAATAAACTAGAAGAGTCACAACCTACGCATCTCATTCCCGTAGGTAGTAAGTCACTGCGGCTCGCTTCTCCTGCGTGATCTTCCCACAGGACTCTTTGACCCATTTGTCATGGTTGTGCCCTGCCATTCATTTTATACCAGATCCACCCACCAAGTGTGCAAAGAGTACTGGGTGATATATCTCACCTTCTGAGTTTCCGATTTGCTATGCTCATTTCTTGAGTAAGGTAGAGTGGATTTCCCCTTTTTTTCCTCTTTCTTTCCTATGTCTGTCTGTTGTCCTGTATGTATGTATGCATGCATGTATGGGGGGCATGTATGTACCACTGTGTGCACTGGAGGTCAAAGCATACCTTAGGAATTTGGTTCTTACTTCTACCTTACTGACTCGAGGTCTCTCCTTTTTCTGCTGCTGTGGATACTGCAGGTGAGCTGACCCATGAGCTTCTGGGCGAGTCTGTCTCTCTGCCTCCTGTCTGGCCGTAGGAGTACACAGATACAAATGTTTACCCCTGCATCTGACTCTTTTCATGGGTTATCAGGCTGTGCAGCTAGCTCTGTTATCCACGGAACCATCTCCCTGACTCCCACTTTCTTTTTTATGTGGTGTTGGGAAGTAAACCCAGGGACAGACATGCTAGGCATATGCTCTATCACTGAGCTAGGTCCTCAGCCCTCTTTTACTTACTTTGTTTGTTTTGTTTTGTTTTGTTATTGAGACAGAGTCTCCCTTTAGTCCCAGGTGGTCTGGAGTTTACTCTGTAGACCAGGTTGCAGTTTGGTTTTGAACTCATAGAGATCTGCCTGCCTCTGCTCCTGAGTCTGGGATTAAAGGTACACCACGCAGTTTCCCCCAGATGGACTTAGCTGCCATGTGGGTGCTGGAAATCGAACCCGGGTCCTCTGCAAGAGCAGTCAGTGCTCATAACCACTGAGCCATCTCTCCAGCTCCAGTCCTCTTTTACTTTACTTTTTATTTTGAGACAGGGCTTTACTAAATTACCTAGGCAGGCTTTGAACTTACTTTGTAGCCTAGGCGAGCCTTGAACTTGCATTCCTCTGGTGTTAGCCTCTTAAGCATCTCATCTGGGATTATTGGCCTGTACCACCAAGCTCAGGGTTCTTATTTATTTATTTATTTATTTATTTATTTATTTTATTTATTTATTATGTATTGTTTGATGACGGTACCTTTTAATTCCCAGCTGGCCTGGAGCTCACTCCTGTAGACCAGCTGGCCCTTGGAACTCACAGAGATCGCCTCCTCTCCTTCCAGTGCCTAGGATTAAAGGCATGCACCACTTTTTTTTTTTTTTTTTTTTTTATTTTTGAGACAAGATTTTACCTTGTAGCCCAGACTTGCCTGGGACTCATTATGTAGCCCAGGTTAGCCTTGAATAGCCCAGGAGAACCTCGTGGCAATCTTTCTGGTCTGAGTCACCATACTTGGCTCAGATTTGTGCTTTAATTATAATTTAATTTTGAGGAATGGGGAGTCCTAATTCTTTCTTGCTCTGCCTCTTTGAAGTATAGAAGCTGGGCGTTCTGGCTCCTATCTGTACTCCTATCACTTGAGAGGGAGAGGCAGGATGATTTTTGTGAATGCAAGGCCAGCTTGGGATATATGGTGAATTCCAGGCCAGTCCTGGAACCATGTTTCACTATGTCTCGAAAAACAGAAAATAATAACAGCCAAAAGAGTGAAGTTCTCAAGTGTGAGTCTTAAACCGCAGCTGACTCTTTCCCCCTTGGCAGACATTGTTTTTGAGGTTTGGCTGGCTGCCAGCAAGGTGAAACTGATGTTTCAGATTAAGGCTGGCAGGAATCTAGCACACAGTTCATTCACTGAACCACAGCTTTTTATTTTAAAACAATCCCCTCCAAATCCCATATAACCCTTATGTCTTAAGGGGGTATAACATTGATCTATCACATATGCCTGTACTTTTTTTAGATCTCTAATTTTTTTAACTTTTTATTTATTTTTATTTTATATGCATAAGTGTTATGTCTGCATGTATGCCTGTGTTGTGCAGTACTCATGGAAGCCAGAAGAGGGCATCAGATCCCTTAGAACTGGAGTTAGGGATAGTTGCTAGCTGCCATGTAGGTGCTGGGATTTGAATTCCGGGTCCTCTGCAAGAGCAGCCAGTACTCTTAAGCACCAAGCCATCTCTCCAGCCCTGTGTAACTAAAATTTTAGACAGTTGATTAATAATTAATTTTCTGCTGACATTTTAAAAAGTTGGGGTCATTATTGTTTAGGCCCCCATTGTGTCCTTGGAGTTTGGAGCATCAGTATCTTCAGAGGCCAACTTAGCGAAAGCCTTGTTTGAACAGCGTGCTTAGTTCTCTCAGTTTCCTCCCCGCCGCCGCCCGCCGCGGTGCCTCACCTTATCTTTATCTCTCTTTTATTCATTCTTGATTTACTGTCATGGAATGTTTTTCTCTCCCTTCATACTATATTGACATTTTGCTGGGATAGTAACCTGGGTTGGCATCTATTGTCCTTTAACACTGGGATGCTTTGCTCCAGGTCTTCTTGCTTTCCAGTTTGCATTGGAGAAGTCAGTTGTAATTCTGATAGGTTTCCCCTTATAGGCCACTTGTTGTTTTTCTGTGGCTTTTTTTTTTTTTTGTTTGGGTGTCTGCATTTTAAATATGATGTGGCATGGAGAGTTTCTTTTCTGATCTTGTCTGTTTGGAGTTCTATGTGCTTCTTGTATTTGTATTGGTTTGTCTTTTTTTTTTTTTTTTTTTTAGTTTGGGGAAGTTTTCATCTATTATCTGTTGAAGATCTGATCAATACCATTCTCTTGGGATTCTTCTCCTTCCTCTATTCTTTTATGATGCAGAGGTTTGATCTTTTATAGTGTCCACAGCTCCTGGTTGTTCCATTTTTGGTATTTTTAAATTTTTCATAATCTTTTTGAGGTTTTAGTTGCTCGTGTTATCTTCCAGTTCTGATTATTCTTTGTTCTGCTTCCTCCATTCTGCTTCTATGGCTTTTTTTTTCCTTCCTTTGAATTGGATGAGTGTTTGATTTCCTTTTTCATTTATTCTTCTGATTTCTTAGTATTTCTACTTCTTTGGAGCTTCTCAATCTCTTCCTGTAGCTCTTTGTTTGATGGTTGGTTTCCTTATCTTATTCAGCATGGATCTTTTCATGTTTCTATTTCCTTCAGAGTTTGTCATNTCTGTCCCTACTGCACCGCACCTACCCGCCTTCTTCATTCCCCATAGTTGGAAGAAGCTGCGCATGCTGTGAACACTGGAGTTTCTTGCTTGTGGAGGTAAAGGAGGGCAAGAATTGGGGTGATGTGACGTGGGTGCCGTGAGCCTCACTCTTTTCTTGGATTTCTTTTTTCTACCACAAGTCCTCTCTGCTCTTTTAAGCCTGAGTCTTTCCTTTTCTGCCTTCTGATCACATAAGAGCATGCCTGAAAAGGACACAACCATTTTAAAATAGTCAGAATGGTTCCTTAAAATAGAATTTCATTTGACCAAATTGGCAGCTAGTGATATATTTTTTAGCATAAGCTTTTTGTTTGAGAACAGTTTAGAATTACAGGATTATTGTGGAGAGAGTAGAGATATCCACTTGAGCTCATTGCTAACATTTTACATAAATGTGAATGAGATACTGTTATAGTTAATGAACCAATCAGCATCATTATTATTAATGTTATTTACCCAACATACTTTATTCAGAGTTGTAAGGTTTTGCCTTGTTTCAATCCCAGGTCCCACCCAGATGCCACATCATATTTCACATTTGGGTCTCCTTTGATAGGTTTTGATTGTGATAGTTTCTCAAGTTTTCCTTGTTTTTGATGGACCGTGACAGTTTTGAGGTATTCTGGTAAGATATTTCTGGTGTTATAGATTTATTTTTGACATAGACTGTGAGCCCATTACTAGGTTTAGATACATTGAGATGGTGTATTTGTGTGGGTAGTTAAGGATATGGTATGTTCAATGTAGATTTTGCGGTTCAGAAGGGTAGGAAAACACATCATGTGCAGGTTTAACTATTAACTCGTGCGTATATCAGTCTGACTTTGGAGGTAGCTGTGGGAGTTAAATGGTTGAACTTTTGGTACACTGAGAGAGCTGAACACTCTATACTCTCCCGCAGTCTCTTGGCCTGAAACTGCCATGGCATACTTTTGTCCCGCTAGGTAATCATCTGACTTGACATACCCGCTACGCGTAGCGGCGCGGCGCGTGTGCGGTGCGTGCGCGCATAATTCCTTGTGGTACCCATTGTGGGCTGCTTCCCTGTCTCCGCTACTTCAAAGGTGTTCCCTTCGTACCATAGAGAGCGTAGATCTATGGCGCTGTATGAGCTGTTGTCTAAACTTTAACATTCTGTGACGTCCCTCTCTGTGCAGCTGGCACCAGATTATATTGTCCTCAGGCGAAGCACAGTGAGGGATCTTTATTGGTCTAATGCTGCCACTGGTGCCATAGAGGCATATCCGAATGAGGGCAGGGAAGTGGACCAGCCGTTTAATACTGGGTTGTGTAAGAGAATCTGAGTTAAAGTGGGATGCCCGCCGTTTTTGGAACTAGCCGTGTGTGCATTCAAAGGATTGGCTTAATGGATTACACCCTGAACAGAACTAAGCGGAAGGGGAGAAGGAACTTTTTTAAGCTTTGGTGAAGGAGAGTGCTATTGTTCTATTTGATTTTATTGAGACAGTGGTTATTGTTGTATTGTTAAATCAGTCATTCCCTCTCTCTAGGTCCTTCTTGAGTTCTTCATTTTCTTTTCTTAAATCTTTGATTTGCTCTTTATAATCTTGTAGTTCTTTAAGTATGTTCACAATTGTGTTTCTGATATCTGTGTCCTGGGCCATCCCCAGGGGGATCCCACTGTAGGAGTCTTCCATAGGGTTGGTGGAGCTTGGTGCAGGATTATCCTGACCCTTTCCTGTGTTGTCTCTTCTTTGTGTTCCTGGCATATGGGCTTCTCCTTGCCTGTATTCCAATGTGAGTCCTAAATGCCTCTTCACTGTGTTGAAGGCTTGCTTTGCTTGCCTCCTTCAGATGCCTTCTTAATCCCAGTTGGCAGGGGTGTGTGTGTGGGGGGTGCTCTTCAGCTGGCCTTGGGAGATCTCAGATCTCAAGACTCACACAACCCTACCTTTTATACCAGCTGGGAGGATAACTCCGCCCCCACAGCCACAAAAGCCAATTAAGCCAAAGGCAACTAAATTAAATCAATCAACAATCAGCCTTGCTGAAGCACCCAGCTCCTACCTACCTTCCTGCACTTCAGCTGGCCTTGGGAAATCTCCTCTTTCTGTTTTTCTAATGTAGGCACCCAGGACTATAAATTTCTCTCTTAGAACTGCTTTTAAAGTTCCCAAAGGTTTTGTTGTATTGTATTGTCATTTTCATTTAGTTCCAGAAATTATTTATTTCTTCCTGGACCCATTCATTATTCAGGAGTGTGTTGTTTAGTCTCCATGTGTTCTTATAAGTGGCAGGGCTTATCCTGATATTAATGTTGAGCTTTATTGCACTGTGGTCTGATAAAATGCATGAAATTATTTCAATCCTTTTGTATTTGTTGAGGCTTATTCTGTGTCCCAGTGTGTGGTCGATTTTGGAGAAGGTTCTGTTTGGTGCTGAGTAGAAAGTACATTCTCTGGTGTTTGGGTGGAATATTCAGCAGATGTCTCTGAGGTCCATTTGGAGTATTGTATTGCTCAGTTTTGATGTCTCTGTTTATTCTTTGTCCAGTTGACCTATCCAAAGGGCTCAACGGGTCCTCTACATGACCAGCCAGTGCTCTTAACTGTTGAGCTATCTCTCCAGCCCCTCTGATGCTTTTCTTACACACCCCAGGCCTACCTACCTAGGGATGCCACTGCCCACAGAGGGCTGGGCCCTCCTACCTCAATTATCAATCAAGGAAATGCTTGAGAGGTTTGGCCACAGGCAAAATGGGTGAAAGAACCTTCCTCATTTGAGGTTCCTTCTTCCCAAGTGACTCTAGTTTATGTCAAGGTGACAAAAACCAACCAGCACAGAAGGTAAGTATATTCATAGAATGAGAAAGAACAGAGTTTGGGGGCTTTGGGGCATGCTGGGCTCCCCACATGTAATTTTCCCTCGGTGGTTGTTCAGATCGTCCCTGCACTTTCACAAGGCTCCATACCTCAGTTATCTACTTCAGTAAGTTAACATCTTATCCCTCTGTGTTCGATAAAGTGGGTGAATTCAGAATCTCCACCTGTCCTATGCCTGAGTATATGGGAGAACTCTGTGATTTACAAAACAGTCTTGGGTGGAGGCAGAATAAGCAGACCAAAATCAGCCAGAGTAGACATGACTACCCTCCCCACACACCTGCTCATTGCTTCAGCTTAGGCTTGTCTCTTTTGCTCCTATCCATGGAGGGAAATCCTGGGCTTCTTGGTACTAGGGAGCCTGGATTTGGGGATGAGCTCTGCAGTTTTTGGATAGTCCCACCTGCTCAGTGTCTAGAGCCCAGGGACCTGTGGGACACTGCCACTTTCCAGATCCCCATGACAACCGAGTGTGGTGATGACAGGGCCACTTTGGCCTGATCCTTGACACCTATGTCCAGTTGTTGCTTAAAGTCTTCTGGGGGAGAAATAAATAACATGCATACCCTTCCTTGGTCCCAATGACAAACTGAAGTATGATTCCCCCTGAGTTTACTGCACAAAACCAGTGAGTTTATTGGGCTCACTTACAGAGCAATGGGGGAGGGGTTGTGGACAGGAGTGTGAGTGCTCACTGACTAAGGCTGCACAAGAAAGTAGCATCACCCAAGCATGGATGATGGCTTTCCCACAGCTACATAAATGGAGCTCCCCTCCCTTAGTCTTCCTCAGGCTGTACCCTCTAGTCCTTCCCCTGGGCCAGCTTGCCCACTGAGGGTTGAGAAGTATGGCTGGGTACTCAGGTGAAGGTTCTGTGGCTCTCCCTGCCCCTCTTTCTATACAGGGCATGGACAGTCAACAAGCCCAGCTGTGGGGATTTTTGGCAAATGGACACAGCTGAGCTCAGAAGGTGGCATCTGCCTGACTCCTATACAGCACCAGCTTATCTGGAATAAACGCAGAGGGTCACCTCCTCCATGTTTTTGTTCGTTACACCACACACCTGGCGTTATTTTACACGAAGCTGTAAGGTGTTCTACTCTACTGCCTTCCATCTATTGAGCATACACAATTTGCTAATCCCAAAGATGAACTGTTGTATGAGATTTGGAGAAAGTGGTAGAGACTCTGAGTGGCTGTGAATCTCACCCTTGATGTGTATCTAGTCCACGAGTGGCTTGAGAACCTGATTCTAACTAGTGTTCTCAAGCCTAACCATCTAATGTCTCCCAGCAAGGCCAAGAGGGAAGACCTGGGGCTTAGGAAAGTGAAGCTCTTGGTTCTGGGACTCGCTTGGCTATTCTCTGGGTGCATTTGTGAGCAAGTCACTTCTAACTTTAGCACAAGCACCTCAAACAACATGGTAAGTCCCACCTCCCCGGATTGGGGAAAACACTGAAGGGGATAATTCTCTGAATAGAATCACAGTACATTGAGAAAGACTGAGAAAGAGATGAAAAGCATGTCTGGCAGAATACATGAGCTCTGGTGGGGTGGGGGGGATAGGGTGGGGGACATGGTTCTAGAATTGATAAAGAAAAAGAATCACAGTACAGTATTAATGATGTATCCTATCCACAAACACCGTATATTTATCATTTTTTGGTGTTTGCTGCTTACTGATTATTTTCAATGATAGAGGTTACATAAATGTATACAATGGGAATTCATCTTGGTTCCACCCCAGGAATTTTGGCAGAAATTGTAAAACATGAGGCAAGTGCAAACAGATCACTTGAACTCTGATTATTTCAGTTCAAACATCTTTGATGATGAGCCATCAAGGGAAATACACCCTCACACGCAGACTCCTCACACTGCGCACACCACGAACTGTGAATGATTCTCAGATCTAAGTGTGACTAGGTTACCAGCAAAGCTTTCAATGAGACTCAATGACTTCCTTTCAAATTGTCACTGACATCACACTAGCAGATTAATTTTTGAATTGATCTGGGTGTATTTTGAAGGTAAAACGAAGAACAGTATCTCTCCTTTCTCGCCTTTCTTGTGTAACTTTCAGGTACAAATATAGATTGAAGTGTTGCTGTTGCTAACATGACACAATTTTCACAGAGGCTAAGATTAGAGAATTTTAGAAGAGAAATTCACAGGGCTGTGGTCCAGGCCAGGAGCCCCCTCATTGCTGATTTCCATGCACTAAAAAATTGATCCACATGCCTGAGTTTACTGAGTGCCTACTGTGTGCTACAGGTGAGTCTGGGGTGGGTTGTGAAGACATTTTTGCTAAATGTATTTGCACTGTGTTTAAGGAGGTAAGGCAGGCATATAGGGAATTAAGTTACCAGCAGAGCAGCCAGTGCATCAGAATTAAGACTCTTCTGGACAGGAAGTATCAGAACTCTGTCAGAGCTACTGTGGACAAATTTATTATAATTGTGGGAGTAGAACGTGGAACAAAATGGGGTGGATCCTGGGACTCCAAATGGCTGACAGTGTGAGCGAGGCCTTATCTGGAACAAGGCTCCAATTCTGCCTTAACAATTTTCTTCATTTTAGTCTCTTGACCTGCAGCTTTCTCCAATTCCCAGTTCATATGTCCTGGACATGGTCATATGACCTACAGAGTTGAGTCTCATCTGCTTAGAAGCAAAGATGAGAGTGTACTGCCACTTCTAAGTCTGCATTCCTAATTAGGGCCAGCTCCAAGCCAAGATCAGGTCATAGTGAGGGACATTGTCTATGAACACACCTGCCAGGCAAAATCCTACCATCCAGAAAGGGACAGTGAATATGGATACACTCTCCCCACATTAATAATATGGTTTTATTATCAGTAATGCTTAAAGGCAATACATAGCAAGCATGAATTTAACCATTGGAGGGTTCGTTATAGTTAACTCTTTGTTACTCTGATAAACCACTGATACAAAACCAACTCCGGGTGGAAAGGTTTTATTTTGTTTACATTTCCTGATAACAGCCCAGCCCACCAGGGAGGGAGGCCAGAACAGGAATTCAAGGTGGATATCTCAAGGCACGGCCCATGGAGAAATGCTGCTTGCTACCTTGCTTTCTCTCTAGCTTGTACTCAGCCAGCATTCTTATATGGCCTGGAGCCACCCATCTAGGGATGGTACTAGCCACAGTGGGTTGGGTCCCACCCATCAATTACCAATCAAGAAAAAGCCCAACATACATGCTCACACACCAATCTGAGGAGCCAATCCCTCAAGTGAAATTCCCTGTGTGACATTGACAGCTGTGTCAAGTTGACAGTTGAAGCCAACTAGAAGAGTGTTAAATAATAGTAAAATAACCATATATCAAGATTTCTGGGGATATAGGAAAGTTCATTCAGAAGTATAACCATCCCAGAGTTCTGAATAAGCTTCTGAGAAAGTCTTGGCATTTCCTTCCTGGTCACAATGGCTGCTCTGATTTAGGCAAGACTTCTGCATGTTCTTGTTGCCAAGGGCAAGGAAGTGTGTGGTGAGAGAACTGGCTGTGAATGCTCCCAGCATGTATCACGTAGAAGAGCCAGAAGTGGCCCATAAGTATGCCCCGGGGCTATTTGAACCAACTCTAGGTTATGAGATCAAGACAAGCTTCAAAGTGTTCTGGAACTGGAAGTATCTGGGTTGAGATAAGGCTTAATAAATAAAGAACTGAGAATTGGCTATTGAAAAGCCAATCGAGAGTCAGAAACAATGATTAACTACCAAAGAATACCTATCTTGATGCCTGGTAAGATTTTCTGAGGTGAAGAGAATGTTCTTTATCTTTGCTATGTCACATGGGGGTCACATGTGGCCACTCAACACTAGAAGTGTGGCTACAGGACTAAGAAACTGAAATTTGCATTTTTAGTTTAATGAGTTCAT
The DNA here is from genome assembly GCA_009823505.1 of Rhizomys pruinosus. Classification (NCBI taxonomy): domain Eukaryota; kingdom Metazoa; phylum Chordata; class Mammalia; order Rodentia; family Spalacidae; genus Rhizomys; species Rhizomys pruinosus. Next base: position 1,211,047 of record VZQC01010158.1, read on the forward strand.
TTAAATGTAAAGAGGCAGGTGAGGATTTGACCACTAGTGAACTGTGGGAAGCTGGAAAATATCTTCTTCATGAATACCTTCTAGATTGACTCCTGGGCTGCTGGAAAAGGGTCTCAACTCTAAACCCTTGTAGGGGGTGGCAGTCTGGGCAGAGTTGCCCTTTGCCTTTGCAGCTGGTGCTGGGTGGGTCTGGTTTGGTGCCTTTGTGTCTTTGTGCAGGTGGGCTCCTGAAGCACAGGAGCCCAGAAGTCACTCCAGACAGGTAGATTTTAGGGTAGATTGACTCCTGGGTCTCCGGAAAAGGGTCTCAACTCTAAATCCTTGTAGGGGGTGGCAGTCTGGGCAGAGTTGCCCTTCACCTTTGCAGCTGGTGCTGGGTGGGTCTGGTTTGGTGCCTTTGTGTCTTTGTGCAGGCAGGCTTCTGAAGCACAGGAGCCCGGAAGTCACTCCAGACAGGTACCAGGGTTCGGGCTAAGTCAGGCATATCCTCACCCCCAACTGAAATTGATGAGAGAGTATCCAAGTGGACTTTTTTTGGAGAACCTTCAGAACAGCAAGGGAAGAGTGACTTAGACTTCCAATATCCAATATATAAACAAAATTGAAAGCCTGAAACCTAGACAAGTCAATACTCCATAAACAAGGAGGAGGAAAGAAAAAAAAAAAAGCGTCAGAAGGAGGCAAGCAAAACCAGCTACTAACATAGTGAAAAGACATTTGTGATTTGAATCACAAAAGGGAAACCCACATGCCAGGGACACAACGAAGGGACAACATGGGAAAGGTGCAGGATAATCCCGCACCAGGCTCTACCAAACCTGTAGGAGAAAGCTACAATGGGAGCCCCCTGGAGGTGACCCAAGGAACAGATTTTAGAGGAATAATTGCAGACCTATGCAGAGAAATTAAAGAAAATAAAGAAGAATTCAGAGAACTAAAGAGAGAGAATGAAAAACTCAAAAAGGACCTAGAGGGATACAATGACAAACTTCGGAAAGAACTAAAGGAAGAGATTGACAAACTCCAGAAAGAACTAGAGGGAGAGAAAAACAAACTCCAAAAGGAAGTAGAAACACTGAAAAAGGAAGCCAACCAACGAAGTAAGGAGCACCAAGAAGACACTAAGAAGCTCAAAAAGGAAATGGAAATACTAAAGAAAACACAGGATGAAATGAAAAAGGAAATAGAACACCCATCCAATCAAGAAGAAAGGAAAAGAAAAAGCCTCAGAAGTAGAATGGAGGAAGCAGAATAAAGATTATCAGATCTGGAAGATAACACAGAGCAACTAAAAAGCTCAAATAAAGAATACGAAAAATTTTAAAGTACACAAAGTGGAACAACCAGGAAATATGGGACACTATGAAAAGATCAAACCTCCACATCATAGGAATAGAGGAAGGAGAAGAATCTCGAGAGAATAGTATTGATTAGATCTTCAACAGAATAATAGATGAAAATTTCCCCAAACTAAAAATAGACAAACCCATACGAATACAAGAAGCACATAGGACTCCAAATAGACAAGATCAGAAAAGAAACTCCCCATGCCATATCATAGTTAAAGTACTAGATGCCCAAAACAAAGACAAAATTTTGAAGGCTACAAAAGAAAAACAAGACACATACAAAGGGAAACCCGTCAGAATTACAACTGACTTCTCAGCGCAAACCATGAAAGCAAGAAGAACATGGAGCAAAGCATTCCCAGTGTTAAAGGACTATGGATGCCAACCCAGAATACTTTACCCAGCAAAAATGTCACTTATAGTTGAAGGAGAGAGAAAAATCTTCCATGACATAAACGAGATGATAGAATACATGTCTGGAAAACCAACTCTTCATAAAATATTTGAAACAATTCAAAGGGCAGAAGAGAGAAGCAACAAACCTCAAACACCTAGGTAAAGAAACTAATAAAAACATAACCATAGGAGTAGAATCAGAGGCTAAAAGTCCAAATGGATAATAAGGTAAAAGGAAGCAAATCCATCTTTCAATTATAACCTTAAATATTAATGGGCTAAACTCCCCAATCAAAAGGCATAGACTGGGAGAATGGATTAGGAAACAAAACCCATCTATATGCTGTCTACAAGAAACCCATCTCAATTTCAAGGATAGGCACCAACTTAAGGTGAAGGGATGGAAGAAA
>VZQC01010158.1:1215324-1241571 GCA_009823505.1 Rhizomys pruinosus
GAGAGTGATGCTGGCTTCAAAAAAAATAAAGAAGAAAATCTGGGAGAACTCCCGCCATTTGTATCCTTCTAAACAACGAGTAGTAATGGTTGTAGTCTTTTGGAAATATTTTATAATTCTTCTGTGAAATCATCTGGGCCTGGGGCATTTTTTGGTTGGGAGGCCTACTTCAAGGTCTTCAATGTATTATTGGGCTGATTAGCTGTCAATCGCTTCTTGGTTGACGTTGGTGATTCCCAGGATTCCAGACAGTCATCCATTTCTTCTAGGTTTTTTCAAACGTATAGAGGTTTAGGGTTTTTGAAGTATTCCCATATGATTGTCCTGATCTTTTCATTGTCCCTGTTTTGATGTTTCCCTTTGCATCACAGATTCTACTGATTCGGAGTTGCTCTTTCCTTCTTTAAGTGTGGGTACTGGGGCTAGAGTCTTCTATCTTGTTTATTCTCTCAAAGAACCAACGTTTGGATCATTGATTTTTTTGTATGGTTTTCCTTTTTTCTATTTCATTCATTGATTCCTGCTCTGATGTTTTATTTTCTTCTTGTCTGGCATTTAGGGTTCATGTTCTGTTGTCTCTCAAGTGTTTTTTAGCTGTCAATGGTTGATTCGTTCCACTGGTGTGCTTTCTGTTTTATTGTAATGTAGGTCACTTAGAGTCCTAAACGTCTCCTCTTAGGAACTCTTTAAATGTTCCATAGGTTTTCTGTGTTGTAAATTTACATTGTCATTCAGTTCCAGATAATGTTTTTTATTTCTTTCTTCTATTATTTTTCTTTTTCTTTTGACCTTATATTCAGAGAGTGTTTGTTTTGTAGTCTCCCATCCATGTTCTTGTAGAGTTTTAGGGTTTAATCCTGTTGTGCTTGATATTGAGTTTATTGCACTGTGGTCGGATAGAATGCAATGAGATTTTTCAATCTGTTTTGTATTGTGACAATTTTTTTTCCTGTGTCCACCGCTACTGGCTCATCTTTTGAGACTGTTCCCTGGTGCTGACGCGATTGCTAGTATCTCTGGCTCGTGTTTGGGGTGACTAATTCGATAGAATGTCCTGGTGGGTCCATATGTGTGCATAGGATCATGTAGTTCAGATGTCTCTCTGTTATCCTTGCACCGTGTCATCTGTCCAAAGGCACTGGAGTGGGTATTGAATTCCCTCTATATGTGCTGGGTTAATCTGGTGCCGTGAGCGCTGAAGAATTGCTTTATAAAGTTTGGGGCACCAGCATTTGGTGGGTAATATATTCATGATTGTGAGATTCTCATCGCCAATTGTTCCTTTAATAAAGTGTACTGGCTCTCTTTGTCTCTTTTTATTTCTTTTGCTTTAAAGTCTGTTTGGTCCCTGATATTAAAATAGCAAACACCTGCTTTCTTTTTACTGAAATTTTTCTTTGGGAAATACCATGTGCTTGGAATATCCTCATCTGTGGATGCTAGCACCAATAACCCATTTGTAAATATTTCTTGTGGAGAGAGATGCATATTAAAAGAACAACAACAGAAAGACTGCATTAGAAACCTGACTGAAATGATGAATCGGGAGGGGTGGGAGGGGTGGGAGAGGGACACGGGTCTATATTTGATTAATGTATATTTAATTGACGTGAGTTCAACAAGTATCCGATTTTGCCCAGACTCTGTCTACAGGTTACATGGTGTTTTAGGACTTAGTAAAAGTAAATATGTGTATATTAAACAACATTGGTTTAAAGGTTCTGATAAAAATGGTAATGCACCTGAGTTAATTGGAAATATAAATTGCTGTTGTCCACATTTGTTTTACTTAAAATCTGTATAACAATAATTTTGGGATTGGCACATACAAATGTTCTCTATAATTTTTCTGTTGTATGGTAAAAGAGAATGTTGTAGCATTCTCTTTTACCTGTAGGATGATTTGACTTAAAAAATTAAGTTTGCGGTGGCCCAGGCTTTGTGTGTGTGTGTGTGTGTGAGGGCATGAGGGTGCCGCCTCTGAGCGCCAGCAGGACCCGCGGGCGCACTCCCCAGCCTCTCTCTCCCTCTTCCCCCCCCATCCCCGCCAGAACCATGTTGGGCAGGTCGGTTCTAGCCGAGACCAGGAGCATGGCCAAAGATGATATCAAGAGGGTCATGGCGGCTATCGAGAAAGTGCGCAAATGGGAGAAGAAATGGGTGACCGTTGGTGACACATCATTATGAATCTACAAGTGGGTCCCTATGACAGAACCAAAAGTTGATGATAAAAATAAGAATAAGAAGAAAGGCAAGGATGAGAAGTGTGGCTCGGAGGTGACCACTCGAGAGAACAGCTCCTCTACGGGATGATGGACATGCACGATGATAACAGCAACCAGAGCTCCATAGCAGATGCCTCTCCCATCAAACAGAACAGCAGCAACTCTAGCCCTGCCCCAGAGCCCAATGTAGCTGTGCCCAGTGATGGCACCGAAGCCAAGGTGGATGAGATTACAGGCTGACGGGAAAGAGCACACTGGAGCTGAAGATGCTTCTGATGAGCAGAACTTACAGTCTTTGATGGAAAACTCGACGAACAGTTCAGATAAAGCAGAACGGCATCCATCTGCAGAGTCAGGGCTGGTGGCAGAGACGTCGGCGATCTCTCAGGATTTGGAAGGAGTGCCACCCTCTAAAAAGATGAAGCTGGAGGCCTCTCAACAAACTCGGAAGAGATGTAGATGCTGAGTGGAACCTTCCGATCCGTGTTTCATGGCAGGTACATCAGCAGGCTTAATTCTAGAACAACGCTGCTTGAGTGATTCCTCTCGGGTGCGAACACAAATACTAATGTTTCAAGTTTACCAAGTGCAAATCCAAGAAAACCTAGAACGGCGTAACTTCTCAGACACTGACGAACTCTGCTGTGAGCAAAACACTCGAACCTTGAAGTGACTGTCCTGGGGAGGCGGGTCGGCAGCTCAGGAGTCTGCACACTGTCTCGGAAGCCAAGATTACATTTTGTGTTGCTGCTGTATTTTTCCCTTCTGTATTTAATGATATAAGCTATTCGAGGGTGGAATCAATCAGGAATTCACTTTTTATCGGGGCTTTTCACTGTTCGACCAGTTCCTTCTGCTTTCTTTTTTTGTGCCTTGTGCCCTTGAGGTGACCTCTGGCATGTTTCCTGGTTTTTGCAACTCTCCTTGCAAAGTGCCCTCTCATTTTGATTGGGGCAGCTACTGCCCCCCTAACTGCCTCTCCTCCCTGCCCCAGGACTGCTTCAGAGCAGGCAGGACAGAGCCACCCAAGAGCAGGTGCCCTTCAGTGGCTCCTCTTTTAGAGGGGCAGTATGTGGGCATGCCCTAAGCGCTTGATGGGGTCGGCCTCAACTTCCAGGGCCTCTGGGCTTCCTTGGTGCAGGACACATTTGTACCTTCTGGAGCCATGGGGGCTAGGGGTTTACAAGCCACAGAAGCCCAGGTTGACGTGCAAAGCCCTTAGATTCTTCTGGCACTTCGACCCTATTACCTTCCCACTACCACCTCCATCACTGCTTTCTTTAGGATCTCCGAAGATGAAATGACTGACTGTGAGCTTGTCTCTTTGAGACAGTATAAGGCTGGGGAGGCTGGGGGCAGGTGGCAGGATTAGCTGGTGCTGAATTTTCTCATGGGACATTGCTTGGATTTCAAATCCATGGAAACCTGCTGCCTTTTATCCCTGTCTCCCATACCCTCAACCCCAGGCAAGACGCCCCTGCATCATGTTCTGACTCTAAGAGGCCACAGGTGGATGGAGTCTCATTCCCAGCACATGCTGTTGGTCTCCGCTTGGGAGCAAACCTTGATGATTAGACCTCAAAGGTCAGAAACAAGGCACCAAGGAACTGGGAAGATTTGCACACTCCCCAGAAGGGAGCAACCGAGTCTACCCCTTCCTCTGATTCTGCTTGCACCAAGACAGCCTCTTCTCAACTCAGTGGAGATGGCCCCTTGGATGAACTGCCTGACTGTTGAGTTCTGAGGCTTGGTTTGCTCTTAATTAATGTATGGACTCCTAAGACCTTAAAACTTTTCCTAAGCTTTCTTTAATGCACTGGAGTTCTAACTCCCTTTGAGTTGTGTGTTATGGGGTGTGTGTGTGTGGGGGGGGTGTTTTTGTTTTGTTTTGTTTTTTGCTCATTGGTGCATATTCAGGTACCACCTTTGACATGTGGATCTTTCTCCAGACCACCATGGGAAGTTTCTGCCAGGCTCCATTTTCTAAGTTTCTGAGGGTAAAGCTCCTATTTTTTAAGGGAGCTTATCTATTTCCTGCACTTCAAGAAGAATCAAAATGTTCCTGAACTTCAAATACCTCATGCAAAAATGTCTCCTGAAATAAGGGGGGAAAAAACACAAACAACAACAACAACAACAAAAACCTTTGAGAATCTTAATGTTGAAGTTAGCAATGCTGAAGTATTTCTGTCTTAAAAGGGAAAAAAAATCCTTGTACTTAGCAATTTTGCCCCGCGGGCAGCCAGTTCTGTGAAGAACTGTGGTCTGCATCTTGGCTCAAAAGCAACCAGATGCACAACCTGCAAAGTATCTCAAAGTCAAGTCGGCTTTACCTCCAGATCCTAGAGTTGGGGCAATGTTTTTCTTTTGCAACAAAACTCCATTTTGATGAAAGATGAACTTGGATATTTCTTTCTTTTTTTGGGAAGGGAGAGGTTACAACATACACAGCTGAAGAAAAACCCAACACACACATCCACAGAGCCAGCAGGTCAGCCAGGGCCTCCTGCGCCTCTTCTGCCCTCCTGCGCCTCTCCTGATGGTCAAGGGGAGTTGGTACAGTTGAGGATGAAGATGATGACGTCCATGGTACTGAGGCTGTCATTAGTTTTTCTCCGAAGTGCCTGAAGGTAGGAATGGGCCATTGGTGGGGACCAACTGGGCTAACCCCCACGGCCACGCCAGGCAAAGAGCCAGCAGCCCTGCACTCCACGCTGGCCAGGAACGCCTTCCACGCGGAGCCGTCAGACTGCAAAATCCAGTGTGCTTCCTTCCCTGCTGCGGCCCTCCCCCTAGAGCCGCAGCTTCCTGTCCCCTGCACCCCGTGTCTTCATCCCCACCACAGAATCTAAGACCTTTCATCTGGCTGATCCAGGGGCAGGGGATCCCAAGCAAATGCCTTTGTGGACATCAGGCCCCATGGCCTAAGGGGCTCCCAGGGCAAACTTCCCCAAAACCTGCAGGCGGGGGAACTACAACTACACATTCCACAAAGTGCTGGCACTCACACGCACCACCTGAAAGGCTGTTCACTGATTCTTAGAGGGTGATGACCACCCATTATCAGTGGCATGGTTTGGAATGTTCATTGTTGCTGAGGACCTGGTTAGAGATATAAAGACATTTTTTTCACCGTTACTTAATTTTTTTCCTCTTAAAAATTTTTTTTTTGGTGTGTTGTACAGCAGTATAATTTTTCACTTATTTATTCCATCAGTAGATATGGTTTGGACAATGTACAATGGTTCCATTTCAGAAAATAAAAAAAAAAAAAAAAGCCAGATCATGAAAAAAAAATTAAGTTTGCTTCCCAAGTTAACCACATACAGTCACCCAAAACAGCATGGGTGAATTTGATGAAATCTGCGCCTTGATTCCAGCCTATAGGTGTGTGTAATACAACTGCCTTTTTGAGACCCATGGATCAAAAAACAAAAACCTAAAATAAAAAAGGGGGATAAAGATAGATATGAAACTTTTTTGTAAAAAACCTTGCAATTCAAATCTTAAAACTAACTACGGGAAAAGATTTGTATGTTCGAACGGGTCAAAATGTCACCAACTTAACGGCTGAGAAAGAAAAGATGCAGCTTTGCATTGTGTAGGATGTACCAGGAAGTGCCAGCAGAAAGGTTGGCCATATGAACATTGAAAGGAAGAAAAGCCTCAGACTGCTACAGACATCAAACCCCTCTGTGGATCCTACTTGTAACAACTGTTTATAATGAGTCCTAATGAAACTTACCTACTAGGTGCTGCAAAGTTTTAATAAAAGAGACTTTCTTTTTTTATTAATTTTTTATTTATTTCTGTATGTATATGAATGTACTGTCTGCATGCAAGTTTGTGTGCCCGTGTCATGCAACACCACGGAGGTCAGAAGAGGGTATCAGATTCCCCTGGAACTGGAGTTCTCCTGGAATTGGAGTTTCAGACGGTTCTCAGCCGCCATGTGGGTGCTGGGGATCGAACCTGGGTCCTCTGTAAGAGTGGTCGGCGCTCTTAACCGCTAGGCCATCTCTCCAGCCCCACAAGAGACTTTCTTACCTCCCCCATATAGAACAAGGAGGAATATGATGATGATGAGGTCATTCTCTAACTGTAAATTGGAGTCAACTGTTATAGAGGTAATCTCTTATAAAACTGGTAAAACTGCCTTCTTTAATTGACTAATAGACATAGGAACTGTGAAAAGGATTATTCTCTATTCATAACCAAATATAACATTAAAGTCTCCTTAAGCTATGCACTTAAGCAAAATATATTAATACAGGAGAGCTCTGATATCAGCAATGGATTATTCTACCAAGGAGATGTTGGCCAGGGGATCCAAACCCCTCCCCCAAAGGGAAAGGCTTCTTGCCTGTAAACTGGGATACCTGCAAGAAGAGAGGCGATAAGGCCCTGCTGTAGAAGACCTGATGTAAGCATGGGAAAGATGTATTGAGACCGCACTTGCAAGTGTACAGTTGGTCTCTGGAATACCAGAGAGTGTTACCAAAGGCCACTAAACCAATAAAGCAGATATAGGTCTCCTTGAGTCAAGCAAGACTCCTCCATCAGCACCAGCTACACCTCACCTGCTTGGAGATACTGTGCAGCAGTGGCAGCCATGTCTGTAAATCCCAAATTTATTTGATTATTAGCTCTCTCCTTGGAGGAATAACCCACGACTGATGCCACAAGCTTACATCCTCTAGTGGTTAGGAGATGTTATATGCCACAGTAAGACCCTGTCGTATTTAACAGAAAAAACGTAATTCATGAAATAACATACCATCCAAACATCTGTGTCTATACCAAAGTAACCTACCATAACAATTAGTACTGTTTAAATACCTATATATCTAATTGCTTGTGCTTCATTAGTAGGATTGAAAGGTTATTCCTGGACAAACTGTCAGGCCATGAAAGGGAACAGCTAGAATTGACCAGAGACCAAGACAACAGCTCCAGAGAAAGTAGACTGTTTTGCTTCTTGTCCACCTGTGCCCCTTTTCTAAGCCTAGGGAACAATCTGTGGAAGAGGGGGTGTGGTAGAATGTAAGGGCTGGATTGGGGTGAATGGTATGAACTACAGCAATAATTGGACTGGAACTACTGTATTTGATCAAATCCTGATTGAACAACAAGCCCCCCCCCCAGCTGATGTGACCTATGCTGTTGGGACTGGGTGTTGTGGTTGAGGCACATACTGCTTGGCAAATTGTTTTACATGAAGGATGCTTGTACTCATATAAACTATTACTTATTGTAAAGAAATCGAATAAAAAAAATACAAGTAAGTTAATAGAAGAAAAAGAAAAAAAAAGAAAATCACCTTGCTAGAGGTCAGAGAAGAAGACCAAGCAACTCTCTTTGAGCCAGAATAATCTTGTAGCTTTCATGGAGGATAAGGAACTTGAAATGGATTTGAAGGAGAGTATGTGCTCATCCTCACTCAGGGCGCTCACCTCTAGGGCGCTGGTGCACACACTTCCAATCTAGCATTTGGGAGGCTGGGGAGGAAGATCATGAATTCAAGCCCAGCCTGTGCTACATAGCCAGAGGGATCTTATCTCAGAAACTAAACCGGGGGCTAGAAAGATGGCCCAGCAGCTACAAGCACTGGCTGCTCTTGCAGAAGAACTGGGATTGATTCCCAGCACCCACAGGGTGGCTGATAACTGTAACAGCAGTTCTAGGGGAACCTAACACCCTCTTCTGTCCTTCTAATACATAAAATATTTTTTAAAAAATAAACTAAACTAAAATTTGTAGGACAAGAGTGTGAAAATGTAGGTATTCTTAATTATATATTTATTTATTTCGTGTGTATGTGTAGGGGTCAGAGAACAACTTTGGGGAGTTGGTTTTCTTCTTCACTAAGTTGGCCCGGCCCAGGGGGTCGGACTGAAGTCATCAGATTTGGTGGCAAGCACTTTTATAAAATGAAGGCATTCCTGGGGCTGGAGAGATGGCCTAGCGGTTAAGAGCGCCGACCCTCTTACAGAGGATCGGGTTCAATCCCCATCACCCACATGGCCCTGAGAACCTTCTTTAACTCCAATTCCCGAGAACTCCCAGTTCCAGGGGAATCTCGAGCCCTTGTCCCTCTGCGGCATGGATGCACAACACGGTTGCACAGGACCTGCATGCAGACAGTACATCATACACATAAAATAATAAATAAATAAAAAAATTTAAAAAAATGAAGGGGAATCTCTATTTAGGGTCCTGATCAGACCAGCATGGCAGAAGTAAGTTTTTTTTTTTTTTTTGGTCTCTTTCGAGACAGGGTCTTTCCCTGTAGCTCCTAGCTGGCCTGGAACTCACTCTGTAGACCAGGCTGGCCTTGAACTCACAAAGATCCACCTGCCTTTGCCTCCCGAGTGCTAGGATTAAAGGCGTGCGCCACTACGCCCGGCCCAGAAGTAAGGTTTTGTAGAGGGGCAGGCAGAAGCTGAGAAGCAGGTTCGAGTCAGATGTCAGGATTGTTTTTTTGTGTGTGTTTTGAGAATTGTTAGAAACACCAAACACAAAAAAAAAAAAAAAATTAGGTTACCAACAGAGCAGCCAATTCTCCCAGCTGTCCTGGAACTCACTATGTAGACCAAGCTGGCCTTGAGCTGACAGAGATCTGCCTGCCTCTGACTCCCGAGTGTTGGGATCATAAGGCGTGTACCACCACACCCAGTGGAGTGCCTTCTGACCTCCATGGGCATTGCACAACATGGTGCACTTACACACATGCAGGCACTATACTCAAACACATAAAAATAATATAATATTTTTTAAAAATCAATTTGGAGTTCACAGAGGCCACAGCTTTATAGACAGGCTTGGGAACAATCTTGACATCTACCTATTTTACCAGGGGAAGAGGCCTGGTGAGTGTCAAGAATTTTTGAATGTCAGCTTGAAAAAAGAGCTAAGGACAAAGTGAGACTCAGCAAAGAGATTAACTTGGTGATGGAGAGAGATGGGCAGAAGGAAGACGTCAGGTGTGAAAAGATCTTTCATGTTGTGGTACACATGAAACATAAGGCATGGAGCTCCTGGCTGCTACGTGCGGCCCAGAGAATCCAAACATCCTGAGTGATCCTTTCTAAACCCTCCTGTGAAAGTCATTAACTCCCCCCCAGCCCTTTGATCTCTGAGTACTTGGCACCACCACACATCCTGGACCTTCCAAGTTAGCAGACCGTCCTAGACAAACACGTTAGAGTAGATATAAAAAATGAAGGAGAAAAGAATGAGATTAGAAAATAATTAGAGGCAGTTAGATTGGACATTCATTCCTACATTTTGAGAATATAAATGACAGAAATAAAAATATGAATGCGAAGCTGTTGTGAAGGAACAAGGTGACTCCAAAGATACTGAGGTAAAAGCTGAGTCCAGGGTGTTTTGTCATTGATCAGGTCTGGTACTCATTGTTACTCTGTTCTCCCTCTCTTAGTGACTGGATTTAACCACGTGATTTGTTTAACCAATGAGACATTAACAAGATGCAAGTAGAAGCTTGAGACACCTTTCTGCATTGTGGCTTGTCCCCTGAGGGCTGGGAGAAGGCTTGGCTGGATCAAATGCAGAGGGACTATGGCAGAAAGCCAGGGTAGGGGAGGCCACCTTGTATGTTCCTGGCTGAACTCAGTCAATTAAAGAATTGACAGTGCGGAAGACATGGCTCAGCAATTAAGAGCACTGACTGTTCTTTCAGAGGACCTGGGTTCAATTCCCAGCACCCACATGCCAGCTAACAACCATCTATAACTCTGGTTCCAGGGGATCTGAAGCCTTCTGCTGACCTCTGTGACCATTGTATGATATGGGTGCACTTACATACATACACCCAATATACTTATATACATAAAAATAATAAATAAAATATCTTTTAAAAAAGAATTGACAAATAGAGAATCCCCATTGCTTTAAGCCAATATGCTTTGGGTATTTTGCAGGCAGCAACAGGTAACAGAAACAGTATCTCGACAGGTCCTTTGTGATATAGGCCTGGAGTGCAGAGAGCTGGGCTTTAGACAACTTCATTACATAGACAAGTGCTGTGGTTGTATGATTTGAATGTGTCCCTCGAAGGTTTGTGTCTTCGAAGCTTGGTTCTCGGTGTGGTCTTGCAGCAGTAGGAAACTTAAGTTCTAGGACCTAGTAGAAATAATCAAGTCATGGGCTCAAGAATGGATAAACTGGTTGTGGTGGCATATGCCTTTAATCCCAGCACTCAGAAGGCAGAGGCAGGCCCATCTCTGTGAGTTCCAGGCCAGCCTGATATATGTAGCAAGTTCCAGACCAGCTGGGCTACAGACCTATTTCAGTGCCAGCAAATGGATGGACCCTACTCCCTCAAAAGCATGGGCGAATATTGGGGCTACAGAAATGGCTCAGTGATTGAGAGCAATTGCTGCTCTTCCAGAGGACCCAGGTTCAGTTGCCAGCACCATCTTGGCATGATTTACAACCTCCTCTAATTATAGTTCCAGGGGATCTGATGCCCTGCCCTCTTCTGGCCTCTGTGGGCACTTGCACACACATGGTGTACACACACACACACACACACACACACACACACACAGAGGCACACATATACACACATACACAATTAAAGTAATAAAATTAATCATTTTTTTAAAATAGATGAATGTTATCTTCCAGGAGTGGGTTGGCTCTATTAGGAGTGGATTATGTTCTTCAAGAATAGATTGATAGAAAAAAAGCAACTCTGTTTCCTCCCAGTCTCTTGCTTCATGGCTATATGATCTCTCTCTTCTCTTCTCTTCTCTTCTCTTCTCTTCTCTTCTCTTCTCTTCTCTTCTCTTCTCTTCTCTTCTCTTCTCTTCTCTTCTCTTCTCTTCTCTTCTCTTCTCTTCTCTTCTCTTCTCTTCTCCTCTCTCTCCCTCTCTCTCTCTCTCTCTCTCTCTCTCTCTCTCTCTCTCTCTCTCTCTCTTTCTTCTACTATGATGCTGTCTGCCATGAAGTCTTCACCAAAGCCAAGCAAATACCTGGTGCTTGATCTTTCAGAACTGTGACCAACGTAAACATCTCTTCTTTATAAAGTATCTACCCAGCCTCTGGTATTTTGTTACAGCAACACAAAATGGATTAAGGGAGCATAGTAGCTGTCTTGTAATACAACTGACTGTTTGCATCACTCATTAGATTGTAAACTCTTTGAAGGTGGAGTTTTTGCCTCTTTTTATTTCTTTTGTGGTGTGTGTGTGTGTGTGTGTGTGCTTTGCACATGTGTGTGTGTTTAGATGCATGCACCTATGTTTATGTACAGAGGCCAGCAGAGCTCATTTGGTGTCTGGCTCTATTACTCTTTGCCTTATTCTTTGGAGACAGAGTCTCTCACTGAACCTGCAGTGAGGCTTGACTATTATATGGAAGATGGAGATTTGAATGTAGGTCCTCATTGTACAGCAAGTGCTCTTACAAACTAAGCTGACTCCCGGGGCCCAGGCCCAGATTTTTTATGTGTTCTGGGAATCAAATTCAGGCCCTCCTTTATGTTTTTGTGACAGACTCTTTACACATAGTTAAAAATAGGGTCTCAAGAGATCTACACTGAACAGAAGAACAAATTAATAAACACTTTAGAATCTGACAGATGCGGCTTGGACTCCTTTTTCTCAACCGCTAGCTATGTGACCTTCAGTAAATCACTAAGACAAGCGAGGACAAGAAAGAAAGAAAGAGATAGAATGTGAGAATGAGAACAGGAGAGAGAAACAGACTGATCGTGAAGGCAGCAAATCACCAGAATGCTGTGTACTTCACTGGGAAAAAGGGCGACCAGATTTCAAAAACAGAACTAAGTCGGTGTTGCGACTGTGAACAACTATTAAAAAAAAGCTGCATCTTCAAACTGAAACATCTGCAAGCCTGGTTAACTAACTAGACTTCAATGACTGGGGAGAGTTTGAAGTGATGCAAGTCCAGAGAAAAATTATCTTGGGCCTTCTTTGTTGTTTTTTTTTATTTTTCTTTTTGGTTTTACACTTTTTTTTTGGTATTTTTGAGACCATGATTGCCCTCCTCTGCACATGACCAAACGACCATTAGGTAAATCATTTGGAATGAACAAACAAAGCACTAGTTTTCCTTTGGACACACTGACTTACCAGAGCACTACCTTCCCCCAGCCCCCAAACTAGGAGTGTCATCTCATAGGTTCTCTGCTTCACGGAAACAGGCCTCTCCGAAGTCTCCATCGATGCACTTGAAAAGTGTCTTGAACTTGGAATGAGCCTGCCACCTGACCCAGTCATACCACTCCTGGGTATATACCCACAAGACTCATCTTACTGCAGAGATACATGCACAGCCATGTTTAATGCAGCTCTCTTCACAATAGCAAAGAGCTGGAACCAACCCAAGTGCCCCTCAACTGACAGTGGATAGAGAAAATGCAGTACATCTACACAATGGAGTTCTATGCAGTGGTAAAGAAAGATAACATCATGAGCTTTGTAGGTAAATGGCTGGAGCTAGAAAATATCATGCTAAGTGAAGTAACACAGTCCCAGAAAAATAAACAATGAATGGTATCCCTCATCTGTGGATGCTAGTGCCAATTACCTAATTGTATGGCAAGCTGAGCAATGTTAATGTGATCTGAAAACAACTGTGCTCTTATATTGCGAATCCCTTAAATAAACACAAAGAAAGAACGAAATTAAAAAAAAAAGAAAAAAAAGTGTTTTGATATATGGCTTTCTTTGTTCTGTTACTATAAAGAATCCATGAAACTGTTACCACAAAACTTCATGAAATTGTTACTACATTTGAACATGGAATTTGGGGTGACCTAATTCCTGGGCCATGGTCACTCATATTGGGCTCCAGAGTAAACTGTTTCTTATCCCCTTTGGGGGTTTGCTATGTCTTTTCTTCGATATTGGTCCCCAATGTGGACCTCTGAGACTAATCCATCCCATTGAGTCCGACCATCTGCTGTCACACCCTTGGGTTGGCTGTAGTGAGTGAGCTCTCTCCCAGCCTCCTCCTTGGTTTGGTTGAAGGTCCACTTGTGTACTCTGAGCTGCTTGTTTAAGGATCTTATTTGGTAGCTACTGTTTTGCTATTGATTTGCTTTAAAATATTTTGTTTATTGTATCTATTTTGTTTGTTTTGCAAATGTTTTGGTCTAGACATTTTCCCTTATTGTTTTGTTTATCTTGTTTTTTCAGCCCTCTTTTTTTTTGCCTTTAGAGCATTTTGATTTATTTCCATTTGGCCTTTGCCTCCTGAAACTCCTCAGCTACTTAATTCTGTACTTTTCTACAGCTTCTATTTATTTTAACTTGGCTACCTTTGGCCTAGGAATTTTATAAGCATCTTATCACAAAGATGCCAAAGAATCGCTTGTGCCCTCCAATCCGAGAGGGTGGAGGCATCGGGGTAATTCTGCAAGATGAGAAACAGAATCATAGGAACACTCAACAAACATATCCCATTCCTGGGTCAGAAGGAAGTTTAACCGTTCATCCAGGAAAACATATAGGGTTTGATCACCAGTGTCTTGAGCACTCTGTGATTCTGTAAACATGCAGGATAGCTCTCTGAGATCCACTGGGAGAAGAAGATCTCAGGATGGAAGCTGAGCAAATCGATCCCCAAAGTAGCATAGAAGTTACCCAAAACACATCTCCCTCGGCTGGCACAGAGAGGCTTGCAGTGTTTCTGGAGAAAATGGGACAAAGGAATAAATAATGGTTTCCAAAATGAAGAAGGCACCCCAGCCAGCATTATGTGTGATCATCATGGACTTTCAAGCTGCAAGTATTTGAAAAAATGGCAAAATGGTACCAAAGCTAACTTGGCTGTATGGTTCCTTCAATAGAGAACATTTGACATTCCAAAATTGGTATTTTTGTGTGAGAAAATATAAACCCCAGGCAACAAAACAAAAGATAATGAATGGGGAGCCTGCTCTAATAGGAATGGAAAATCGTCTAAAAAAGAAAAAGAAGTTATAGAATTGGAACTTTACAAAAATTAATAAGAGCTCTAAAATTGCATATGAGTTAAAAGGAGATATCACAAACAACAAAAAATTAACTTCAAAAACTTTGAGGTTATATCAAAACTAAAGATAAATTCTGAGAATAACTCCTACTTTTATCTCTTTCTCTGACCTTGCCTCTTAACTTTTTATCTCCTTAAAGAACAAAATTTTCTTTTTTTTCACATAAATTTATTTTTATTTTTTAAAAAAATGTAGACCCGTGTTCCTACCCATTCCCCCACCCCGCCAGAGCTCATGCATTCTGCCAAACATGCTTTTCATCTCTTTCTCAGTCTTTCTCAATATTCTCCATGAGGAAGAAGAACAAAATTTTCTATCAAAATAAAGGTTATAACCTGTTCTAAGATGAGAAAGAGAGAGAGAGAGAAAGAGAGAGAGAGAGAGAGAGAGAGAGAGAGAGAGAGATTTAATTCTATATTAAAAATTTCCATTTGTGGGGATGGAGAAATGGCTCAGCAGTTAAGAGAACCAGCCGTTCTTGCAGAGGATCCAGATTCAATTCCCAACACCCACATGACAGCTAATAACTGTCTTGTAACTCTAGTTCCAGGAGAATCCAATGTCCTCTTCTGACCTCTGTGGGTATTATATGACACAGGTGCACTTACATAAATGAACCAATACATTCATACACATAAACTAAAAACTAATAAAATGCTTAAAAATGTTTCCATTTGTAAAAGCCACTTTTCCTTGGGAAGTTATACTCATAATTCAGTATGTTTTATATTTTTCCTTGAGCAGCTTTTTTTTTAAGCCAATTTTTTTATTAAAGCTCTGTGCATTTCATACAAAATTTCAAATCAAATCTAGAACGGTGCCCCCCTCCCTGCCCCCTCACCAGAGCTCATGCATTCTGCCAAACATGTTTTTCATCTTTTTCTCAGTCGCTCTCAAAATTCTTGATGCAGAAGTTTACTGTTTTGAGCAGAAGTTCACTGTTTCAGTCAGTTCTTTGACACAGTCTTTCTGTTGTTGTTGTTGTTATTCCTTCCAATATGCATCACTCCAAAATATGGACATATACATGCCACATATATCATAGGTTTTAGCATCTTCAGCTTATGATTTTTTCTTTATTAGGCTGAAAGATGTCATGTTTGAAGTCTCTTCCTTGGCAAGCACAAACATCCATCAGTCCTGCCCTTGTGCTCCACACTGGGGTCTTTCCTTCCCATGGTCACCCAAATGAGATCCAGTAAGCACCAAGTCCTGTCTTGATCTTCCTGTACTGGCCTCCATGATACAGCCTGGGTAGTCCCACAATGGCAGTCTATATTCTGAAGAGGCTGAAACCCCAGTAGCTGCTCAGTCCACAAACTGGATGTCTCAACAGTCCCCATCTGGCATTGAAAGTTTGGAGGATTCTTGGAGAGACATGAGTCTTCGGTCCATATTGGAGGGTTAAAAAACTGTGTCTCACATCTTTGAAGGATGGCAAAAGCAGTGGCAGCGACAGAGTAGATGCACTTGCCAGTAAGAATTGAAGACAGGTGTGGTGGTTTGAATGAGAGTGTCCCCCCATGAGCTTTAAGTATTCAGACATTTTGTCTCCAATTGGTGGCACTGTTCTTGGAGGTCTTAGAAGGTGTGGCTATGCTGGAGGAAGTACGTTATTGGGGGCAGGCTTAGTGAGTTTAACAAGCCTTGTGGTGCTCTGCTTCCTGTGCTCATTGTGAGATGTGACCCTCGGCTTGCTGCTCCAGCCCTGGCCGGCCGACATGCCTCCCACCACAATGGACTGTAATTCCCTGGAACCGTCAATCGTATAATAAACTCAAATAAACTCTGCCTTTTATAAGTTCCCTTGCTCATGGTGATTTTATCACAGCAACAGAAAAGCGACTAATACAACAGGCAAAACAACAGTGCCCCTTTTTTTTCCTTTTTGTCTTTTTACTAAGATTTCAAGTTTTATATCTGAAGTACAATTTCTCAGGCCTTACTAATTATTTTTTCTGGTTATACTTTCCTTTTGGATGCTTAAGGCCACACAGTTAGCCCAGATTAACAAAGGTTTTTGTTTTCTCAAGGTCAGTTGAGAATCTGGTCCTCAGGGGTCGCTTGGGGTTTTTTTTTTGAGGTGGGGAGCCCCTGGTTCCTTTTGGCTTTTCAATCACCAGTTCCATCCACTTGAGGACAAAATCAGGTTTTGCTAGACCAGGCTTCCCTTTTTGAAGCATGAGCAGACTTTCCTCTTTATAGACTGGACACTGACTAAAGTCCCATTTGTGGATCTCTAAGACCTCCCTGCACAGGAAGACTGGTGACTCACATTTGGAGGACATTTCAAGAGATGCTTCCATGCATAGTTCCCTGGGACTTAGTTGACCTCTGAGGGCAAGGAACAAAGTTATTCCTTAAGACCCTTGGCCAAATTGGTATGGGCATTAAGTATGGTTGTTAAGCATCCAGAAAGGCTAAGTTACACCAGCCTGATATTTTAACTACTGTATATTTTAATTTTTTGTTTTTTAATTTATTTTTGTATATGTATAAATGTACTGTCTGCATGCAAGTTTGCACACCTGTGTCATGCAATGCTGCGGAGGTCAGAAGAGGGTGTCGGATTCCCCTGGAACTGGAGTTCTCCTGGAATTGGAGTTTCAGACGGTTCTCGGCCACCATGTGGGTGCTGGGGATCGAACCCGGGTCCTCTGTAAGAGCGGTCGGCACTCTTAACTGCTAGGCCATCTCTCCAGCTCCACTACTGTATGTTTTAGAAAAGGCTTGGACAAAAGCTCAAGCAGCCTGTATAAGAAATACTAAGAAGCACTCATACTCTAAAATATGCACACATACCCTCCATCTGTATACCAAAAATTCCTAACTCTGAAAACAAATGGTAGCTTAGTTCTAGAGCCTGTTAAGGTATTCACAATATAAGAGCACAGTTGTTTTCAGATCATGAGAAATATAACATTAACATTTCTCAGTTTGCCTTACAACTAGGTAATTGGCACTAGCATCCACAGATGAGGGATACCATTTGTCTTTTGTTTTTCTGGGACTGTGTTACTTCACTTAACATGAAATCTTCTAGTTCCATCCATTTACCTGAAAATTTCATGATGTCATCTTTCTTTACCACTGCATAGAACTCCATTGTGTAGATGTACCACATTTTCTCTATCCACTCATCAGTTGAGAGGCACTTGGGTTGGTTCCACTTCTTTGCTATTGTGAAGAGAGCTGCATTAAACATGGCTGTGCATGTATCTCTGCAGTAAGATGAGTCTTATGGGTATATACCCAGGAGTGGTATGACCGGGTCAGGTGGAAAGCTCATTTTCAGCCTTTTAAGGGTTCTCCACACTGTTCTCCATAGTGGCTGTACGAGTTTACATTCCCAATAGCAGCGGTTGAATGTTCCCCTTTCTCCAAAACCTCTCCAGCACTAGGTATCATTTGTTTTCTTGATCCTAGCCAGTCTTATTGGAGTAAGATGATATCTTAAAGTGGTTTTAATTTGCATTTCCTTAATTATTAGGCAACGGTGAACACTTTTTACAGTGTTTCTCAGCCATCTCTAATTCCTCACTTGTGAAGTCTCTGTTCAGCTCTTTATTCCATCTTTTGAATGAGTCATTTATTTTCTTTCTTCTTTGTTTTTTGAGTAGTTTATATATTCTGGAAATCAATGCTTTGTCAGATGCACCTGCAGTGAAGGTTTTCTCCCACTCTGTAGGTTTTCTCTTCACTTCCTTGATTGTTTCTTTTGCTGTACAGAAGCTTTTTAGTTTAATGAGGTCCCATTTGTCAATTGTCAACCTTAATTCTTGTGCAGCTGCTGTCTGATTTAGGAAGTCTTTTCCTATGCCTGTGTCTTGTAGGCTGCTGCCAACTTTTTCTCCTATCACCCTCAGAGTTTTGGGTTTCATGTTGAGGGGCTTTTGATCCATTTGGAGTTGACTTTTGTACAGGGCAAGAGGTAGGAGTTTAACTTTATCCTTCTACAAGTGGTGATCCAGTTTTGCCAACACCACTTGCTGAAGATGCTCTTTTCTCCATTGTGTCTTCTTGGCCCCCTTGTCAAATATGAGGTGACTGAAATTTTATGTGCTCAAGTTTGGATCTTCGGTTTTGTTCCATTGGTCAACAGGTCTGTTTTTGTGCCAGTACCAAGCTGTTTTTATGACTATAGCCCCATAGTATAGTTTGAAGTCTGGTATAGAGATCCCCCCCCCCCCCGTATTGCTCTTTTTGCTCAGGGTTGCTTTGGCTATTTGGGGCTTTTATTTTTCCATATGAAATTAAGGCAGCTTTTTCTTTTAACTCTCATGCTTAAGCTATGTTAAATATCTTTATTATACTAGCTATTCTAAAATTCCTTTCATGGACTGAAGCCATGAATCCTGGTTTAACATGTGTAGGGCTCTCTAAAAGCTTAGGGGAACTCCTCAGGCCACTACGGATGACAATGTGGAGCTGTCCCCTCGCTGGGACATTTCTGGAGGCCCATGCTAAGATCCATCCTGAAGCACTGTTGGTGTTTTCCTGTCTGTGGCTTGGGTGTTCCCTTCCCTTCCCTTGCTTCAGTTTTTCTGGCCATCAAGTGTTTGATAAGAGCCATTGGCACCCAAACTAGAAATCCCTAGACCATCAATACTCCATTGCCAGGTCAGATGGAATAGTACATAGCCTTTCTGGGGGGACATCATAAGAGCTGGTCCCCTCATCTCCTAAGCCAGTCTCTTGTCTCCAAGGAACACCCAAGACACAATGAGAGACTTGCTTCCCCAAGGCAGCACATTAGATATAACCAGTTTTGTGCTCTTAATCTGATGTCTTAAAACTGCCCCCTGCTTTTGTTGTTGCCCTGCTCGTCTCCTCTGCTTTCTGAAACACTAACAGCTTAAGCAGAAGGATTCTGGTGGGAAAGTTTCCACAGCTTAAACAGAAGGATTCTGGTGGGAAAGTTTCCTCTCCTTGTGATGTAACTTCTAAGTCTAAAGAGACATGTTTAAGCTCCATATGGTGTCAGTTTAGGACAGGTTAAAAACAACAGCCAGCTACTGTGCATATCTGTTTCTTTAAACATTATACTGGGCAGAAGTGTTTCTGATCCAAGGCCCTGTACAGATTCCTAGGGAGAAGATGTAGCCTGAGCCTTGGTACTGACCAAATGCCAGCCGGGTAAATGGTTGTTTGGACAGCCCTGCATTGCCTAATTGCCTGATTTAGGAAGGTAACTATATCCCAGATTTAGACTAGGCCAGTAGATGGTGGCTGACCCAAGAATTTGTGATGTTCTTTCCTTCCTTTTACTTTTAGATGCAAAAACAAGCATGGAAGATACAATTTAGCTTCACTACAAATTAGAGGAGTAGAGCATTTTGGCCTAAAGTAACAAAGAGAAAAACATTTTCATCAGTAAAGGTATCTTCCCCCAGGTATTTGGCCCTCAAAAAAAGATGTTATCTTATGTCTACATGACAGACTTCACCTTTTGATCTTCTGTGTTACTAAGCCTTTCTCATATCTTAAGAAGATAGGAATATCAACTTTCTACCTTTTTTTTTTTACTACATGCACTAAGATTTTGTGTAATTTTGTTAGGTGTCTATGATAATTGTTTTATGTGTTGTTTGTGTAAAAATATGTAACAAAGTATGACCACTTCAGCTATTTTTCATTCATTTTTATTGTGCTCTAAAATTATTTTTATTTTTTTAACATGCCCATTTAAAATACAACATGTGCAGATTTATAAATGTATCTGATGTTATATTTAAAGACCTGATAAATACATACTGCCTATAGACTTAGGTACTCTGAATATCTTAAAACCTATTAAAATGTTATCTTTGAGTGTATTAAGTGGTTTAGTAAACCTTAAAATGCTAATCATCCATATAAAACATTATAGTCAATAGATAAATACTTCATTAAGCTATAAATTTTAATGTTATACACATAGATTTTGAAAAAGATTAAGTTCATTTTTATTAATTTCATTTGTATAATAGTAACATTCAAAATCTTTTACAAAAATCTATTTTATGCCAGGTGTGGTGACATACACCTTTAATCCCAGCATTTGGGGGGCAGAGGCAGATGGATCTCTGTGAGATCTAGGCCAGCCTGGTCTACATAGTAAGTTCAAGGCCAGCTGGGACCACAGGGAGACCCTGTCTCATAAAACAAACAACAAAAAACTGTCTTATAAATGATGATCCATATGTGCACTGTCTACATGTTCATATGTTTTTTACATTGCTTACTCGGCACCAAATCAGTTCATTGAATAAGTGCTCATGTAAATTAAAGTTGTTAAATTGGCTCTGCTTTCCTTTGGTTTGTGGAAAAATTAACATTTTAACAAAAAATATCCCAACTTCAACTGCCCCAACAGGCTAAGTAAGTTTGACTCCCTGTCTAAGATGCCAACTAAATGGACAAAAGAGAGGACACTAGGGCTGGAGAGATGGCCTAGCGGTTAAGAGTGCCGACCGCTCTTACAGAGGACCCGGGTTCGATCCCCAGCACCCACATGGCGGCCAAACTCCAATTGGCGTCTGAAACTCCAATTCCAGGAAAACTCCAGTTCCAGGGGAATCCAACACCCTCTTCTGACCTCAGCGGCATTGCACAACATGGGTGCACAGACTTGCATGCAGACAGTACATTCATACACATACAGAAATAAATAAAAAAATTAAAAAAAAACAACAAAAAAAAAGAGAGGACACTAAACTAATGTGGTCATATTGGTGAAACAAATAGAGGTAGTAAATGATCCTAGATCTTTCTTTGGGAGAATTAGCATGAAGTTTTCAATTTAAATTTTAAGAAAAGACAAGATCTATCTATCTATTTATCTATTATCTATCTATCTATCTATCTATCTATCTATCTATCTAATTATATAGTTATCATCAAGATTGTATCTCCTTACTCCTTGTCTTCACTCTGGTTCTACCACATGGGTCCCTATTGCTTGAGGTTATAAATTATTTTTAAGGGATGGTTACTCCTGCTTCAGGGTGCAATTTTTCCTATGGGATAATTGCCCTTCTCTGAGATGCCAAACTCTTAATTTCAAGGATTTAAAGGATGACTTACTTTTGTGTTTTCTATATATGTTTTGATTGTATTTGTACGTGTTTAAAAATACAAACATTTTAAGTGTTTTAAAGATATATTGATCACTACTGCCTCTTAAAAGATAAACAAGCAAGCCATAGAAAAAGCCCCAAACAAGCAAACAAAAACAAGGCTTTTCAAGGTCCATATCTTAACCAAGCCTATGTTAGATAGGACTGTAAACATTTGAAAAAAAAAAATAATGGGCATTTAAAAAAAAACCTGCTTCAATACTTGCAAAGACATCTTAAAGTTTGCAGCTGATCATAATTTATTATGTCATAGTAATATATTGGGGACAGTTATCCATCTATGTGCTTTTAGTTTTAAAGTAGGATAAAATAATTTAGGTAAAATACTTGTTAAATGATGAACATACTGCAAAGATAAGCAGACTATTATATGTGCTTCACCAGTATTTATAACTGTTACATATTTAAGATAGCATATACATATTGTCTGTGTTTAGATACAGCCTTCTGGGTTTTCATTTAAAATCATCATATTAAAATATTTTTTAAATTTTATAGAAATAGTAACAAGGATAATAATGATAAAAACAAAACTATCAAGTAAATACAAGAAGTGAAAAATTGATACCTATGAGATTTATTTTTGGTAAAAAAAAAAGGTTAAAGAAATGAAAAATGTTTTTGGATGAAAACATAAAGAATTGTTCCAAAATAAAAATGATGAAAATAATACTAGAAAATTAAAGTATGTTACAGAAAGTGTGTGAAAATTAAACATAAAAAATAGATGTGCTTTTAACAAAGTTGATTCTAATATAAAGTTTATTAAATTTTTAAGGAAAATTTAAAAATTTAATATTATGAGATAAAATTAATGCTTGGTTTTCTGTTACAATAAAGTTTTCTATAAGTATTAGAAAATTAGTAATATTTATTAAAAATGGCTTTGAAAATGGGCTAGAGAGATAGCTCAGTGGTTAAGAGCACTGACTATTCTTTTAAAGACTTGGGTTCAGTTCCTAGCACCCACATGATGGCTAACAACTGTCCAAAACTCCAGTTCCAAGGGATCTAACACCTCTCTGGCCTCTGTGGGCATTGCATGACATGGGTGGCACTTACACACATGCAGGCAAAACACTCATACATGTAAAATAAATAATACACGTATATTTTAAAAAGACTTCCAAATATGATAACTAAAAATTCAGAATTAGTTAAAGATTCTTTTTCAAAGGATAAAAAAAAAACCATATTATTTCATCAATTGAAAGGGGAAAAAGGGACAGCACACCAAAGACTTCATTCTGACTAGAGAAAAAATACAGTCTCTAGGTACATCTACCCTGGACCTGTACTATAAAACTCAAAGAGATGAACTCTTAGATTCACATTTATCATATCAAATATGTGCCAGCTTCCTCTGAGATTGCATCCATGTAGACTTCAAGAATGCTGGCTGCTACTTATCTTCAAGGACATCGGCAATCAAGCTTCACAAGTAAACGCTATTCTAATTTTATGTTATTTAGTCATTTTATAATTAGATTTAGGAGTGGGGAATGGCTGACATGGGAAGACATGGATGGAGGAATGAGAGGGCAGGTCTAGGGTGGCACTAAGGGCACATGTAAATGCCCAGAGACAAGCAAGGAGACAGTGAGCTACAAACCCTACTGGAGAGGGGAGGGTAATGCTTCACAAGACCTTCCTGGAATGCCGCCATCACCGAGGGCAGAAGATAGTGAAAAGTCAGTTGAATCTGACCAGTAGTAAGAACAGGAAAGCTGACAAGGAAGCAATGGTAGTACTAGAGAGAATGGCTGAAGAGGCGGGGTTTGGGGTGGGCAACGTGTGCTCTGGGGACCACAGACAAACTGCGCTTGCCGACAACAGAACTGTATAGGGGCAGGGGGAGTTACTAAGAAGAAGGGGGCAGAGGAGCAAAGGCAGAAAGGCTAACCAGAGAACCTCTCTGAGGGGCCAGGACCCTGGAAGGAATAAAAGCAAACTCTGGCCACCCAGAGGCGCAAGGAACAGGCCTGGTCCCCGAGAAGACGGTGGATCAAGCAGGTAGGGCAGGGGTGAAGATGTGAACATTCTGCTCATTTCCTCCAGGGAATCTGTGAGGCACAGCTGTGGTCAGGGGTCAGGTCAGCAGGACGTCGTGTTGAAAGCACCCTTGAGCTCTCCGCTCGGTGGAACCTCCCGGCTTCATCATCTCTGTTCCCCTCATCTTGACCAGTTTCTTACTCAGCTTCAAACTTGCTGCTAGATGTTGAGGCCCGAGCCTTGGCTTTGAAGACTTGTTGGAACCTTTTATACCCTCTAGGGAGGCATTGATCTCAGAGAACTTGGCCAGGACCATCAGCCCATGTTCTTCCTTTTTCATCAGCATCCTTGTGGAAAATGAACAGAGACTCCAGGAAGCTGAGCTTGCCATCAAAGTCCTCACCCCTGCCTCCACCACAATCTGCAAGCTCAGGTGGGTTGGGGGTTGGCAGGGGTTTAGCTATCATGCACTTCGGCTCCATTAGGTCAGTCATGCAGTCTTGTCTGATGTCATGCAGCTTGAACATGCTCACCTAGGTCTTGATGAGAGGGGCTGAAGTCTGGGGACTTGGTTTTGTGGTTGAAGATCCTGCATCAGTGCGGCTTCACCACGCCCTCATGGATGCCTAGGTGCTAGCTCAACTGAGTTCTTCGTGTCTTCAGCCACTTTGGGCCAGCCTCTTGCTGGACATGGTGGAGAGTGAGGGAAGAGGGAGGATAGATAGAACACAGGCGTAGGTGGTCGGCTCCGTCTTTGTAGGCTGTGGCTCTGGGGCACTCCAGTGCTCTGAAACTCAGGATGATGAATAATTTCATCCAGTGCTGTCCTAGTTTGTTTTGTTGTTGCTGTTGCTGTGATAAACACTGTGGCCAAAAGCAACTTAGGAGGGAGGGGCTTATTTCATCTTACAGATTACAGTCAATCACTGAGGGCAGCCAAGACAGGAACCCAGAATCGGAAACTGAAGCAAAGAGCATAGAGAAGTACTGCTGCCTTGGCTTGCTCCCAGGCTCAAGTCAGACGCCTTTCTTACACAGCCGCTGCCCAGCTGCTCAGGGATGACACCACCCACAGTGGGCTGAGACCTCCTCCATCAATTAACAATCAAGAAAATGCCCCACAGATAAGACCACGGGCCAATTTGACAAGGTAGTTCTTCAATTAAAGTTCCGTCTTCTGAGGCGTATCAAGTCGGCAACCAGGATTAGCCACCACAAATGCCAAAGAAGGGAAATGAAGCCATTTATAACAGGTTTTAGAAGGTAGCGGTGAAGGCTCTGCAGTAGGGCTGGACCAGCACCAGAGAAGCTGGGGGTGGAGATGAGAAGTGGTTTGAGAGAGAGGCATTGAGATAATTTGTCTTTCAGGAGGAGACTTATTAAAAAAGTTATTGAAGCTGCAGACAGTCAGGCAGTATAGGTACTCACCAGACAAAGCAAATGTGCCTCATTAAAGGTTTCTGAAGGGTGGGGGCCTCCTGCTTCAAAAATGAGTAAGCTCCTTTAGTAAGTGAGCTGTACTGTTGATGTGTCACATAGACTCACAGAGGTGCTAGAGGGTGCAGTAGATTAACGTGTGACTACAAATGAGTTGCATAGGACCTTGGGGGAAAGACTGCAGGCCGCACCAGCTAGCCTGTCAGCTCTTTGTAGTAGCACCTTTAAGGAAGGGAGAGAACTTGCAGGGGGTATATAGCCTAATTTATGAGGCTCAAGCCCCTGCGATCTGACATCCAGGCCACCAATTGTTTTTCTATGTCCCACCAGTTAAGAATGGCTTTTAGGGCTGGAGAGAAGACTCAGTGGTTAAGAGATTGCTCTTGCAGAAAACCTGGGTTTGAATCCCAGCACCTACATGGTGGCTAACAATCATCCTTAACTCCCATTCCAGGGAATCCAATGCCCTTTTCTGTCTTCCATGGGCATTGCATGACAAGGGTGCACTTCTATACATGCAGGCGATACATGCATACACATAAAAACAAATAAATACATTTTTGAACCCCCCACCCCACCCCACCCACCCACCCCATCCCAGATTAATGAATGATGCATTCTGCCATAACTGTCCTGCCTCTTTCTTTTTTTTTTTTTTTTTTTTTTTTAAAAATATATTTTAAAAAATTGTTTAACCGTAAAGAAGAAATTGAAGAAGAACCAGAAAGATGGAAAGAACCTTCCCATGCTCATGGATTGGGAAAAATAACATTGTAAAAATTCCCATTTACCCAAAACTCTTGTATAGATTTAAAACAATCCCCAATCCAAAATCCCCCCAAGAGTTCTGCACAGGCTTGGAAAAAAGTTCTTAAATTTCATTCTGGAGAAAACAAAAAAGACCCCAAATACCAATACAACCTGAGTGAAAAGAGGCATACAGGAGGGGAATCTCTATACCAGATTTTAAACTATCCTACAGGGCTATAGTCATAAAACAGCCTGGTACTGGCACAAAACAGACCTGTTGACCATGGAAAAACCGAAGATCCAAACTGAGACATACAATTTCAGCCTCATATATATTTGACAGGGGGCCAAGAAGCCACAATGGGAGAAAAGACAAGCATCTTCAGCAAGTGGTGTTGAAAAAACTGATCACCACTTGTAGAAGAATGAAATTAAACCCCTACCATCTCGCCCTGTCAAAAGTCAACTCAGATGGATTAAAGACTCAACGTGAAACCCCAAACTCTGAAGGGATAGGAGAAAAAAGTTTGGCAGCAGACTACAAGACATAGGCGTAGGAAAAGACTTCCTAAATCAACAGCAGCTGCACAAGAATTAAGTCAAGACAATTGACAAATGGGCCTCATCAAAAACTCATTCTGTACATCAAAAGAAACAATCAAGGAATGAAGAGAAATCCCACAGAGTGGGAGGAAAC
>VZQC01010158.1:1243316-1371165 GCA_009823505.1 Rhizomys pruinosus
AGATCCCCAATAGCCAAAACAACCCTGAGTGAAAAGAGCACATTGGAGGGGAGATCTCTATACCAGACTTTCAAACTAGACTACAGGGCTATAGTCATAAAACAGCCTGGTACTGGCACAAAAACGACCTGTTGACCAATGGACAAAACCGAAGATCCAAACCTGGCACATACAATTTCGCCATCTCATATTTGACAAGGGGGCCAAGAAGACACAATGGAGAAAAGACAACATCTTCAGCAAGTGGTGTTGGCAAAAAACTAGATCACCACTTGTAGAAGATAAAAATTAAACCCCTAACCTCTCGCCCTGTGCAAAAGTCAACTCAATGTGGATTTAAAGACCTCAATGTGAAACCCAAAACTCTGAAGGCAATAGAAGAAAAGTTTGGCAGCAGACTACAAGACATAGGCATAGGAAAAGACTTCCTAAATCAAACAGCAGCTCTGCACAAAGAATTAAGGGTCGACATTGACAAATGGGGCCTCATTTAAACTCAAAAGCTTCTGTACATCAAAGAAACAATCAAGGAAGTGAAGAGAAATCCCACAGAGTGGGAGGAAACCTTCACGCAGAAACATCTGACAAAGCATTGATTTCCAGAATATATGAACTAGCTCAAAAAACAAAGAAGAAAGAAAACAAATGACCCACTCAATAGATGAGCAAAGAGCTGAACAGAGACTTCACAAGTGAGGAATTAGAGATGGCTGAAAACACCTTAAGAAGTGTCAACCAAGGTGTGGTGGTGCCCCTTTAATCCTAGCACTGGAAGGCAGAAGCGGCGGATCTTTGTGAGTTCAAGGCCAGCTGGTCTACAGAGCGAGTTCAGGACAGCTGGGCCAGGAGACCTGTCCAAAAAGACCAAAAAAAAAAAAAAAAAAAGTGTTCAACATCACTGATCATAAGGAAATGCAAATCAAAACCACTTTAACATATCATCTTACTCCAATAAGACTGGCTAGGACCAAGAAAAACAAATGATACCAAGTGCTGGAGAAGGTTGTGGGGAAAGGGGAACACTCATCCACTCCAGTGGGAATGTAAATGTAAACTCATACAACCACTATGGAAAGCAGTGCGGAGAATCCTTGGAAGATTTTTGGAATGAACTTGCCACCAGACCCAGCCATACCACTCCAGACGACCTCAAGACTCAACCACCGCAGAGATACATGCACCCATGTTTATTCAGCTCTTCTTACAATAGCAAGGAGCTGGAACCAACCCAAATGCCCCTCAACTGACGAGTGGATAGAGATAAATATGTGGTACATCTCATACAATGGTGTTTCATATGCAGCGTAAAGAAAAGATGAATCATGAGCTTTGCAGAAAATGGCTGGAAGCTAGAAGACATCATGCTGAGTGAAGTAAACACAAGTTCCCAGAAAAACACAAAATGATGAATGGTAATCCCTCATCTGTGGATGCTAGTGCCAATTACCTAGTTGTAAGTATTGTGCACAGCCTTGAGCTTTTGATGCATATTGGAAACACAAACAACAACAACATAACAACAACAAACAGAAAGGATTGCATCAATAGAACTTGTCTGAAACAGTGAACTTCTGCTCAAAACAGTCAACTTCCACATGTAGAAAAATATCAAGAAAGACTGAGGAAAGAAAGATGAAAAGCAGTGGTTAGAACTACATGAGCTCTGGTGGGGTAGGGCATAGCGTGGGGGACACGGGTCTAGATTTGATAATCTTGTACAAAATATATATTAAAACACAATAAATTACAGGGGGGAAGGGAAAGGGAAAAATACCTGAACTGAATTGGAAAATGATGTATGAAATACACAAAGCATCAATAAAAAAATGAAAAAAGAGAATGGTTTTTCACATCCTTACATAGCACAAAAGAAATGGATGAATGTTATTTTGTGGTCTGTGATAAACACCTGAAGTTCCAATCTCATTGTACCTAAAACAAACTTTCTTAGCCAATACCCACATCTCTATGCAGATGGACGGCTTTCATGCTGCACCGGCAGTGGATGAAATGGAATGGCCTTGAAAATGCTAAATATTTAATTCTTTAGCTTTTACAGAGTACATTTGCTAAACATGGAATAGAATATATTCATATAAACATGGAAATATATATTATATATATATTTATATATATAATACATATATACATATATACATATACCTCTGCTTACAGTGGGACAGCTGTATGCACACACATCAACCATCTTTGTGTGTACACACATACACACATGTATTTATGTGTACATTTATTTGGGAGAATAAGAGTTAAAAAAAGTTTGCCTTCTTATTCTACCTGGGGCTAGACCACATTTTGAAAGGGATAAATTAGGGGGCTGGAAAGATGGCTCAGCAGTTGAGAGCTCTGGCTGTTCTTGCAGAGGGCCTCACTTTGATTCCCAGTACCCACATGATGGTGGCTAATAACCAAACAAAAATAAAAATAATAAATAGTATATTTTTTTAAAAAAAGAAAGGTATGAGTTAGGAGGATATTTTTCCTTCAAGTGAGAAAAATTTTCAAGTCTTTTCAACAGCAGAATCTCTTTATTAAAAAGCAATTTCCAGTAGTCTAGCAGAATGCATGTTATCATTGTTAGAGCATGGGACTGTCAACCTAAGACACTGGTCAAGTCAGGCCACTTCTGCAGTTTGTCTCTTCAGTTACAGTACTAATGGCCCCTGATGTAAATTCACTAATCTACTGATCTTGGGTGAGAAAAAATGAGCCACCCCGAAAATCTAAGAGTCAGAATATTCCCTTTGGTTGGGGGATTTCTTTGAAAACTGGTACCCCCATTATGCTCTCCATAGTGGCTTTCTGTCCTGCTCTTTGACTTTAATCTATCTGTTCTAAAGTATTCTTAGTATCTATAATGGTCTCCAATCTTAGGGCCCCATTGTGGTGACTCTGATAAGATGTGCTGCCCCAGCTATTCTCCACCTCAAGGCCTGGTCATGGTCCTGAGTGGTACAAGGCACTCTCTCCTAATAAAGATCATTTCTGAAGGGTAAATTTGTATCTTCTTTCCTAGATTGCCACTGATTTCTAACAAGTAAAGTGGAGTTGGTTACATGTCTCTAGATCTATCTGTTCATTGCTGTCTTTAGTCCATTGTCCCTTCCCCCTGCCCCCTTACCTTGTCCAGTTATATTCTAAGATAATTTTGACTAGTAGAGCTTGAAAAACACCAAGAACTTTTAGCTAGGAATCAATGATTTCAAATTCTGACTAAACATCAGAGAGCAGAGATATTACTTGTAAATCTGAGTTGTTCATCTGCCCATCTTCTGTGACATACCCACCACATCAGTAGCTATGGGACTGTGAAATATACATGTAAACAACCCCACCTGTCAATATATACATATATATTTATATGTATATATATATACATATATATTTATATGTATATATATACATATATATACATATATATATACATATACATATATACATATATATACATATATATACATATATGTATATATACATATATACAATATATACATATATCTATGTTATATATATATACCAATTATAGATATTTATATATGACATGTTGGGTTTTTTTACAGATTTATTTTTATTTTTTGGTTTGGTTTTGCGACAGGGCTTCTTTGTAGCCCCAGCTGGCCTAGAACTCATTATGTAGACCAGGCTGGTATCACTCTCACAAAGATCTCCCTGCCTCTGCCTCTGCTTCCTGAGTGTTAGGATTAAAGCTGCATGTCACTCTGGAGTATGAATGTTTAGGAAGTTCTCCAGGTGATTCTAGAAGGCAGCAGTCCTGGAGTCCATGTAAAAGATAATCTCACATTTCCTGTCAGCTCTCAAATTTAGGATCTTAACCTGTTCAAAAGAGGTCCAGAAGAGAAATGCGGACCTTCTACAAATGACTCAGCATGTGGACCTTCTACAATTGACCTCAGCATGTGGACCTTCTACAAATGACTCAGCATGTGGACCTTCTACAATTGACCTCAGCATGTGGACCTTCTACAAATGACCTCACCATGTGGACCTTCTACAAATGACTCAGCATGCGGACCCTCTACAAATGACCTCAGCATGTGGACCTTCTACAATTGACCTCACCATGTGGACCTTCTATAAATGACTCAGCATGTGGACCCTCTACAAATGACTCAGCATGTGGACCTTCTGTAAATGACTCAGCATGTGTTCTCTTCTCTTCCAAGTTTATCCTCTAGTTTTTTTCACTGAGAAGCAGCATATGAATAATTCACCTGTGTATTCTATTTTCTTGTTTCTCTCTTTGTTTGAGGTAGGGTCTCACTATATAGCCTGAGCTAGCTTAGAACTCCCTCTATAATCTGGACTAGCTTTAGAACCTGTAATCCTGCCTTGGATGCTGGGACTGCAGATGTGCACTACTACATCTTGATTTCTATTCTTGTTTGCTTGTTTTGTTTTTTATTTTTAATTTTCCTCAACAGGATGGCCTATAGCCCAGGCTGGCTTCAAGCTTCCTATGTAGCTGAAACTAGCCTTGAACTTCTGATGCCCCCTGCATCTACCTCTCAAGAACTGGGAATACAGCTATGTATGATCACACCATGGTTTTAATTCTTTATATAAAATATATACTCAATATTTTCTTTGGGATCCTATCTAAAGAAAGAGCAGAACAATAGGAGTCAGATGTTACCGAGGGGGAAATGGGTAAAATGAGGGAAGGTTATATGATGAGCTATGGGGGTATCTGAATGGGGGAGGGAAGGTTATATGATGAGCTATGGGGTATCTGAATGGGGGGAGGGAAGGTTATATGATGAACTATGGGGTATCTGAATGGGGGGAGGGAAGGTTATATGATGAATTATGGGGTATCTGAATGGGGGGAGGGAGGGAAGGTTATAGGCTGAAACTATGGGGTATCTGAATGGGGGAGGGAAGGTTATATGATGAATTATGGGGTATCTGAATGGGGGAGGGAAGGTTATATGATGAGCTATGGGGGTATCTGAATGGGGGGAGGGAAGGTTATATGATGAACTATGGGGGTATCTGAATGGGGGGAAGGAAGGTTATATGATGAACTATGGGGTATCTGAATGGGGGGAGGGAAGGTTATATGATGAACTATGGGGTATCTGAATGGGGGAGGGAAGGTTATATGATGAACTATGGGGTATCTGAATGGGGGAGGGAAGGTTATATGATGAGCTATGGGGTATCTGAATGGAGGGAGGGAAGGTTATATGATGAGCTATGGGGTATCTGAATGGGGGAGGGAAGGTTATATGATGAGCTATGGGGTATCTGAATGGGAGGAGGGAAGGTTATATGATGAACTATGGGGGTATCTGAATGTAGGGAAGGAAGGTTATATGATGAGCTATGGGGTATCTGAATGGGGGGGGGGAAGGTTATATGATGAGCTATGGGGTATCTGAATGGGGAGGGAAGGTTATATGATGAGCTATGGGGTATCTGAATGGAGGGAGGGAAGGTTATATGATGAACCATGAGGATATCTGAATGTAGGGAGGAAAGGTTATATGATGAGCTATGGGGTATCTGAATGGGGAGGGAAGGTTATATGATGAACCATGGGATATCTGAATGTAGGGAGGAAAGGTTATATTATGAGCTATGGGGTATCTGCATGGGGGGAGGGAAGGTTATATGATGAGCTATGGGGGTATCTGAATGGGGGAAGGAAAGGTTATATGATGAACTATGGGGGGTATCTGAATGGGGGGAGGGAAGGTTATATGATGAGCTATGGGGTATCTGAATGGGGGGAGGGAAGGTTATATGATGAACTATGGGGGTATCTGAATGGGGGAGGGAAGGTTATATGATGAACTATGGGGTATCTGAATGGGGGGAGGGAAGGTTATATGATGAACTATGGGGGTAAAGGGGAAGAAGGAGCTCAAGAATGGAGGCATAGAAGACAGGTATTGTCAAGGGTGTAATGGGGGAAGATGGAAACACTAACTGGGAAGGAGGAGGGAAGAGTATATAGGGAGAGAGAGAAGAGAGATACCTAATGCCTAGCTGTTTACTATTAAAACTAGAGGGAAATATATTAGTTTAAAACCATACAGAAAAATTACAATACAGTATCTTTATGTGAGTCCATGTGTATAGCTGAATGATATATAACAAGAAACAATGCCTGACAGGAGATAACTCCCTTCATGTTGTTGGGCAGGGTTATCCAAAATTGCCATAGCCCTTGATTTCCTCCCAGAGCCTGAAGGTAAGGCCCTATTTCTGAAAACAGGACATACTTAGTACATAGGACTTAGAGCAAGGGAGCTGGAACTGACCTTGAAGCCACCTCCCTGAATACTATCTCTCATAGTTTTAGAGAGCACTATGCAGACTGCTAAGGGAGACTATCAATTGATGGTGCAGCCCCAACTTTAAGGTCTAATAACCACAACAATGACCAGCACTGCAAACTATATTAGGGTAGTAGTGGTACTTTTTTCTTGAGGGCAATCAACAGCTACTTAATTGGACTTAAAGCTCACTTAATGGGATGAAACTCATGTGTGGTACTGTAAACATGCCAAATACACATGGAGGAAGAGGTAATAGACCTTAGAAAAGACTGTCACATCCCCAGACAAATATAATTTCTTGCTTTGTGCTTAATATGGAGCCTTGTATTTATATCCAAGTCACCACAAATCAGAGAAACTTCTTTTGTACCAGATGGAGACTACAGTATACCATAACTGGTCACACACAGAGATTAAGTGTCTGTGGAACGCCCAACCCTAAGTGACACATTTACAGTGTAATTTCTATGCCTAAGGCTTACAGAACCTACTGGGACAAAGGGTAGAGAGAATACTAATGTATCTTTCATCTGTCATCAATGAAGCTCCCTCATACAACAGAAGGCAATGAATACAAAGGCCCACAAATGGACAAAGCATAGAGAATAACAGTCTGTAGAATGTGGTCTTTGCAAACTGTCAGCCCATGAAAGGAAACAGCCAGAACTGACCAGAGTCCAAGTCAACAGCTCCAGAGAGAGTGGACTGTTTTACTTCTCATCCACCTGTGCCCCTTTTCTAAGCCTAGGGAACAATCTGCGGAAGAGGGGGGATGGTAGAATGTATTGGGGTGAATGGTGAAACTACAGCGATGTAGTCTGGACACTCATTTGATCAACTTGATTGAACAAACAACCTGTCACTCCCCACTGGATGGTGGGGCTGTGGGGGTTTGGGCACAACAGCCTGCAGATTGGTTTTGCACGAAGGATGCTTGTACTCATGGATTATCACTTATAGCTAAAAAAGGAAAAAAAAAACTGAGAGAAAGATGCAGGACAGTTATGGCAGAATACATGATCTGGGATGGGGTGGGGGTGGGGGGGAAGGGAAAGGGAAATATGCCTGATCTGAATTGGAAAATGATGTACGAAATGCGCAAAGCATCAATAAAAATTAAATTAAAAAAATGGAAGAAGGGGCAGGCAGATTGTAAGAACCTCTGGAGGAGGTGCATGACCACATGGATACAGAGTCCTACGGGCTCCTGGAACCTTATGCATATGAACTTACAAAAAAGGTGAAAGAATGCACAAGGTCTATGCAAACACAGGCAGATAAAACCCCAGCAGAGTACTGTAGAAATGGACAGCAGGTCCCAATCTTAGCTGAAGAACTGTTGGGCAACTGCTTACTGCTGGGTAAGCAAAAGCCAATCTTTAAGGAAGTGACTCTAGATAGGTAGACTAGACACCAGTGGATGAATGGGTAGGTACTGAAAGACATCAGGGGTTACTAATTTGACTTGATAGTCCTTAACATAAATGGCAAAATACATGAAATCCAGTGGGGGGCTTTGGAGGGTACACATGGGGAAGGGTTATAAAGACGATTAAGATGTTGTATATGAGATACACAAAATTAAGTAAAAAGCAAAAAAAGATAACTGAATATATAGAATTATTTACTATATTTGATGTCTGTAGACTATAATTTCTACACAATATTCCTATTGAAAATAGGAATTAGTCTATATTGTAATGTATTTGTATTTGCGTGTGATGTTTAATGTTGTTAATATGACAGGTTGTAGAATCACCCATGAGACCTGTGATGGACTGTGTTGATTAGGTTAGCCTCTGGGCATGCCTGTGAGGGATTTCCTTGATTAGGTTAATTGAAGTGGGATGATCCATCTAAACGTGGGCAGCACCATTCCATGCGTTGGGCTCCCAGAGTGTATAGAAATGGAGAGGCCAGGGTTGGGGAGATGGCTCAGCAGTTAAGAGCACTGGCTGCTCTTGCAGAGGACCTGAGTTCAGTTCCAGCATCTACATGGTGGCTCACAATGGTCTGTAGCTCCAGCTGTAGGGAATCTGATGCCCTCTCTGGCCTCACAAGCACCAAACATGCATGTGGTACACAGACTTACATGCAAACATCAGTACACATAAAATAAAGATTAATATATCTTTCACAAAATGAGGAAGACAGCTGAACATAAGTCTCTCTCTCTCTCTCTCTCTCTCTCTCTCTCTCTCTCTCTCTCTCTCTCTCTCTCTCTCCATCCTGACTCTGGATGCAGTGTGAGCAGTCAGATCGCTCAAGCTTCAGCCACCATGACTTTCCCCTCATAACAGACCATGCCCTTGAACTGTTAGACAAAATAAACCTTTTTCCCCTTAAATTGCTTTCAGGAAAAGGAAGTAACACCGTATACAAGTATATCTGAGCACAAATGTTTGTTCACATCTCCAAATACATCTGAGGGATGTAGTTAAAAGATCTTTGTTTCTTATAACAGTAACAGAGACTTGAATGGAATACTTTTTCAGATATCTTGGCCTTTTTCAGGTGTATTTGTCCAGCTCTATATATTCAGGAGTGCTGTTTAGTCTCCATGTATTTGTGTAGGTAGTAGGGCTTATCTTGGTGTTGATATTGAACGTTAGTGCACTGTGGTCTGATACAATGCATGAAATTATTTCAATTTTATGTATGTTGCAGGTTTTTCTGTGTCCCAGTATGTGGTCAATTTTGGAGAATGTTCCGTGGGGTGCTGAGTAGAAAGTGTATTCTCTGGTGCTTGGGTGGAATATTCAGTAGATGTCTGTGAGGTCCATTTGCTGTATTGTATTGTTCAGTTCAGATGTCTCTCTGTTTATTTTTTGTCCAGTTGATCTGTCCAAGGGGCTCAGTAGGGTATTGAAGTCCCCTAGTACGAGTGTGCTGGGGTTAATCTTTGCCTTAAGGTCCTGTAGAGTTGTGTTTATAAGGATTGGTGCACCGGAGTTTGGTGCATATATATATTCATGATTATAAAGTCTTCATGGTTAATTTTCCCTTTAATAAGGATGTAATGGCCCTCTTTGTCTCTTCTGATTGCTTCTACTTTGAAGACTATTTTGTGTGATATTAAAATAGCATCTCCTGCTTTCTTTTTGGTACCATTTGCTTGGAATATTTTTTTCCATCCTTTCACTTTCAGTTGGTGCCTATTCTTGAGGGTGAGATGGGTTTCTTGTAGACAACATATAGATGGATTCTGTTTCCTAATCCATTCTTCCACTCTATGCCTTTTGATTGGGGAGTTTAGTCCATTAATATTTAAGGTTATAATTGAGAGATGCATGTTACTTCCTTTCCCCTTGTCATCCATTTGCATTTTTGGTCTAGGTTTCTACTTTTGCAGTTATGCTTTTATTAATTTCCCTTTCAAGATCACTGGGGATAGCTGCTCCTCTCCTCTGCCCTTCGAATTGCTTCAAGTATTCTCTGAAGGTTTGGTTTTCCGGACATGTATTCTTTCATCTTGTTTATGTCATGGAAGATTTTTCTCTTTCCTTCAACTAGAATTAACATTTTTACTGGATATAGTAACCTGGGTTGGCATTTGTAGTCATTTAGCACTGGGAATGCTTTGGTCCACGTTCTTCTTGCTTTCATAGTTTGCACTGAGAAGTCAGCTGTAATTCTAATAGGTTTCCCCTTATATGTAACTTGCTTTTTTTCTCTTGTGGCTTTTAGAATTTTGTCTTTGTTTTGGGTGTCTAGCGTTTTAACTATGATATGGAGAGTTTCTTTTATGGTCTTGTCTATTTGATGTTCTACATGCTTCTTGTATTTGTCTTTTTTTAGTTTGGGAAAATTTTCATCTATTATTCTGTTGAATATCTGATCAGTACCATTCTCTTGGGATTCTTCTCCTTCCTCTATCCCTATGATGTAGAGGTTTGATCTTTTCATAGTGTCCCACATTTCCTGGTTGTTCTGCTTTTGTGTATTTTTAAATCTTTCATAGTCTTTACTTGAGCTTTTTAGTTGTTCTGTGTTATCTTCCAGGTCTGCTATTCTTTTTTTTTTTTCTCCATTCTGCTTCTGAGGCTTTTTCCCATTCTTTCCTCTTGATTGGATGAGTGTTTGATTTCCTTTTTCATTTTGTCTTGGGTTTTCTTTACTATTTCCACTTCCTTTTGGAGCTTTTCAATCTCTTCTTGTAGCTCCTTGCTTCGCTGGTAGGTTTCCTTTTTCATTTCAGCATGGGATCTTTTCAGTGTTTCCACTTCCTTCCAGAGTTTGTCATTTTCTCCCTCTAGTTCTTTCTGGAGTTTGTCATTTTCTTCTTTTAGTTCTTTCTGAAGTTTGTCATTCTTTCCCTCTAGGTCTTTTCTGAGTTTTTCATTCTCTCCCGTTAGTTCTATGATTTCTTTGAATTTATCTGTGATTGTTTTACAATCCGTGTCCTGGCCTACTTCCAGGGAGGTCCCATTGTGGGAATCCTCCATAGGTTCAGTAGACTTCAGTGTGGAATTATTCTGTGCTCTTCCCATATTCTTTGTGCTCTTGACATGTGGGTTTCCTTTTGCCTGTATTCCAATGTGAATCTCAAATGCCTCTTCACTGTGTTGAAGGATCACTTTCCCTGATTCATTCTCTTTATTTATGGAGTGTTGACTTGTCTATATTTCAGGCTTTCAATTTTGGTTATATATTGGAAGGTATAGCTCACTCTTCCCTTTCTATTCTGCAAGAACTGGTATGGCACCCTCTGAGTGCCGTTATGACACCCTCTGAGCCCTGCACTCCCTCTGCTGCTGCCAGCCAGTTCCTCTAGGTTGGTTGAAGGGCTTACTGAACACTCCCTCCAGAATTCCAGTTGGGGGTGGGGGGGTGGGGGGTACCCTGCTGCTGAGGTGTTGTGACATAAGCTGCCTACCTGTGCGCATGGCAGGCCTAGCCTCCCTTTCCCACAATCCCCTACCAGATGCAGCAAGGTACCCTGAAGCTGAGTTTGTCTGGCGCAGGCAGCCTGCCTGTGTGCATGACAAGCCTAGCCTAAATATGCATTTTCTTATTTCCTGACAAGTGTACCTTTCATCCTTCATCAAATAGGTTTATTTTTGCAACAGATGGAGATTATTAGAGAATTACAGATCTGGTGAAATACAGAGAGTAAGTGCCTGTCAGACACTTAACACTAAGTGAACATCTTCAATTCAACCTCTACATGATCAGCTACTATCGTGGACCCACTGCAATAGTGACAGCATGCACAAGTCCTAAGAAAGTTCAAGCTAAATAAAATGTCAGCATATGGGGAAATGAGTAAGAAATCCCAACCCAACCTAAAGAACTTTTGGCAACTGATGGCTGTTAGGAAGGGGAGAGACAGAGAGTGGGACTCTTGGTGAGCCCAGGGGATGGACCCACACTGGTCCATTTAGCGACACAAATCAGACTCTTTTTTTTTTANTTTTTTTTTTTCTCCATTCTGCTTCTGAGGCTTTTTCCCATTCTTTCCTCTTGATTGGATGAGTGTTTGATTTCCTTTTTCATTTTGTCTTGGGTTTTCTTTACTATTTCCACTTCCTTTTGGAGCTTTTCAATCTCTTCTTGTAGCTCCTTGCTTCGCTGGTAGGTTTCCTTTTTCATTTCAGCATGGGATCTTTTCAGTGTTTCCACTTCCTTCCAGAGTTTGTCATTTTCTCCCTCTAGTTCTTTCTGGAGTTTGTCATTTTCTTCTTTTAGTTCTTTCTGAAGTTTGTCATTCTTTCCCTCTAGGTCTTTTCTGAGTTTTTCATTCTCTCCCGTTAGTTCTATGATTTCTTTGAATTTATCTGTGATTGTTTTACAATCCGTGTCCTGGCCTACTTCCAGGGAGGTCCCATTGTGGGAATCCTCCATAGGTTCAGTAGACTTCAGTGTGGAATTATTCTGTGCTCTTCCCATATTCTTTGTGCTCTTGACATGTGGGTTTCCTTTTGCCTGTATTCCAATGTGAATCTCAAATGCCTCTTCACTGTGTTGAAGGATCACTTTCCCTGATTCATTCTCTTTATTTATGGAGTGTTGACTTGTCTATATTTCAGGCTTTCAATTTTGGTTATATATTGGAAGGTATAGCTCACTCTTCCCTTTCTATTCTGCAAGAACTGGTATGGCACCCTCTGAGTGCCGTTATGACACCCTCTGAGCCCTGCACTCCCTCTGCTGCTGCCAGCCAGTTCCTCTAGGTTGGTTGAAGGGCTTACTGAACACTCCCTCCAGAATTCCAGTTGGGGGTGGGGGGGTGGGGGGTACCCTGCTGCTGAGGTGTTGTGACATAAGCTGCCTACCTGTGCGCATGGCAGGCCTAGCCTCCCTTTCCCACAATCCCCTACCAGATGCAGCAAGGTACCCTGAAGCTGAGTTTGTCTGGCGCAGGCAGCCTGCCTGTGTGCATGACAAGCCTAGCCTAAATATGCATTTTCTTATTTCCTGACAAGTGTACCTTTCATCCTTCATCAAATAGGTTTATTTTTGCAACAGATGGAGATTATTAGAGAATTACAGATCTGGTGAAATACAGAGAGTAAGTGCCTGTCAGACACTTAACACTAAGTGAACATCTTCAATTCAACCTCTACATGATCAGCTACTATCGTGGACCCACTGCAATAGTGACAGCATGCACAAGTCCTAAGAAAGTTCAAGCTAAATAAAATGTCAGCATATGGGGAAATGAGTAAGAAATCCCAACCCAACCTAAAGAACTTTTGGCAACTGATGGCTGTTAGGAAGGGGAGAGACAGAGAGTGGGACTCTTGGTGAGCCCAGGGGATGGACCCACACTGGTCCATTTAGCGACACAAATCAGACTCTTTTTTTTTAATTTTTTAAATTTTTTTTTATTTATTTCTGTATGTGTATGAATGTACTGTCTGCATGCAGGTCTGTGCACCCGTGTTGTGCAATGCGGCAGAGGTCAGAAGAGGGTGTCAGATTCCCCTGGAACTGGAATTCTCCTGGAATTGGAGTTTCAGACAGTTCTCGGCTGCCATGTGGGTGCTGGAGATCGAACCCAGGTCCTCTGTAAGAGCGGTAGGCACTCTTAACCGCTAGGCCATCTCTCCAGCCCCAAATCAGACTCTTTAGACTATATTATCTATTTAAGAGAGCACATCAAAATGGGTGGGGGCAGTATGGAGAGGTGTGAATAGGGGAGGCCATCTAAGTCCTAGCAAACTATAGCGTTTGAAAATCATGAACGTTCAATTACAAAAACGCTCCTGCAGGTCAGAGTTCACAGTAGAATCTTATCCCTAGATCTTAAGATTTCCTGCTTATTTGGCCTGATTCCCTTGGTTCGGTGTACTTAAGCAAGAGCTCTCTCCCCAGCTTGAGAACTTTGTTCACTTATCCTCCTGACCTGAAGTACAGGCTTCCAGAATCCTGAGACAATTGGCAGCTTGTCCAGTTTGCAGCTGACAATGCATCCTAGGCTGCATTGTTCAAAGGATGGGTGATAACAAGGAACCCCCTAATTACCAGGGCTTCAGCCTTGCCAGATTATTAATCTCTCCATGAGATAGAGCTAATTTCATGCATTGTATCAGACCACAGTGCACTAACGCTCAATATCAACACCAAGATAAGCCCTACTACCTACACAAATACATGGAGACTAAACAGCACTCCTGAATAATGAATGGGTCAAGGAAGAAATGAAGAAAGAAATAAAAACATTCCTAGAAATAAACAACAATGACAGTACAACACAACAAAACCTATGGGACACCTTAAAAGCAGTCCAAAGAGGGAAGTTTATAGCCCTGGGTACCTACATTAAAAAAACAGAAAGAGCACAAATAAATGAGTTAACTCTGCAGCTAAAAACACTTAAAAGACAACAACAAATGAACCCTAAATGCGACAGGAAGAAATAACAAAAATCAGAGCAGAAATCAATGAAATAGAAACAAAGAAAACAATACAAAAAAAAAAAATCAATGAGTCCAAAAGTTGGTTCTTTGAAAGAATAAACAAGATAGACAGAACTCTAGCCCAGTTAACCAAAAGAAAGAAAGAGCAACTCCAAATCAATAGAATTTGTGATGAAAGGGGAAACATCACAACAGACAACGAAAACATCCAGGCAATCATACAGGAATACTTCAAAAACCTATATTCTACTAAATTTGAAAACCTAAGAGAAATGGATGAATATTTGAAATCTAGGGAATCACCAAAGCTAAACCAAGAAGAGACTGACAGCTTAACCAGTCCCATAATATTTGAGGAAATTGAAGATGTAATTAAAAACCTCCCAACTAAAAGCCTTGGCCCAGATGTTTTCATGGCAGAATTCTATAAAACATTTACAGAGGTCTTACAACTATTGCTACTCAAACTGTTCAGAAGAATACAAACAGAGGGAATTCTCCCAAACTCCTTCTATGAAGCCAGCATCACTCTAATACCAAAACAAGGCAAAGATACAAGCAAAAAAGAAAGCTGTAGACCCATCTCATTAATGAACCCAGATGCAAAAATTCTCAACAAAATACTTGCAAATCGCATGCAGACTCACATCAAAAAGACATCCATCATGATCAAGTTGGATTCATACCAGAGATGCAGGCATGGTTCAACATACGTAAATCAAGAAATATCATAAAACACATAAAGGGACTGAATGACAAAAACCACACAATCATCTCAATTGATGCAGAGGCCTTCGACAAATTCCAACACCCCTTCATGCTTAAAGTCCTAGAGGGAATTGGACTGGAGGGATCATTCCTCAACATAATCAAAGCCATATACAAGAAACTCACAGCCAACATCATCCTAAATGGAGAAAAGTTAGAAGGATTCCCCTTAAAGGTAGGAACTTGGCAAGGCTGCCCCTTGTCACCACTCCTTTTCAGTATAGTGCTTGAAACACTTGCTAGGGCAATAAGGCAAGAAAAGGCAATTAAAGGAGTACCAATTGGAAAAAAACATTAGCTTTTCTTTACACCAACAACAAGCAACAGAAGAAGGAATACAAGGAGACCTTCCCACTCACAATAGCCTCAAAAACAGTAAAATACCTAGGAACAAACCTAACCAAAGACACCAAAGATCTCTACAACAAAAATTATAAACCCCTGAAGAAGGAGATTGACAATGACATCAGAAGATGGAAAGACCTCCCATGCCCATGGATTGGAAAAATTAATATAGTAAAAATGTACATTCTACCCAAATTAATATACAGATTTAATGCAATCCCAATTAAAATCCCCAAGACTTTCTTCACATGCTTATGAAAAAAATCCTTAAATTCATATGGACAAACAAAAGACCCCAAATAGCCAAAGCAATCCTGAGTGAAAAGAGCAATACGGGGGGGGGATCTCTATAGAGACTTTAAACTATACTACAGGGCTATAGTCATAAAAACAGCCTGGTACTGGAACAAAAACAGACCTGTAGACCAATAGAACAAAACTGAAGATCCAAACTTGAGCACATACAATTTCAGCCACCTCATATTTGACAAGGGGGCCAAAAAGACTCAATGGAGGAAAGACAGCATCTTCAGAAAATGGTGTTGGCAAAACTGGATCACCACTTGTAGAAGAATAAAATTAAACCCCTACCTCTCATCCTGTACAAAAATCAACTCCAAGTGGATCAAAGACCTCAATGTGAAACCCAAAACTCTGAAGGTGATAGAAGAAAAAGTTGGCAGCAGACTACAAGACAGGCATAGGAAAAGACTTCCTAAATCAGACAGCATCTGCACAGGAAATAAGGTTGAGAATTGACAAGTGGGACCTTATAAAACTCAAAGGCTTCTGTACAGGGAAATAAACAATCGGGGAAGTGAAGAGAAAACCCACAGAGTGGGAGGAAACCTTCACTGCTGATACATCTGACAGAGCACTAACTTCCAGAATATACAAACTGCTCAAAAAACAAGTAAGAAAACAAATGACTCACTCAAAAGATGGAGTAAAGAGCTGAACAGAGACTTCACAAGTGAGGAAATATAGATGGCAGAGAAAC
This sequence comes from Rhizomys pruinosus, assembly GCA_009823505.1. Taxonomy (NCBI): domain Eukaryota; kingdom Metazoa; phylum Chordata; class Mammalia; order Rodentia; family Spalacidae; genus Rhizomys; species Rhizomys pruinosus. The sequence goes on from VZQC01010158.1 coordinate 1,259,615, forward strand.
ATCTTAAAAAGTGTTCAACATCGCTAATAATTAAGGAAATGCAAATCAAAACCACTTTAAGATATCATCTCACTCCGATAAAGCTGGTTAGGATCAAGAAAACAAATGATACCAAGTGCTGGAGAGGTTGTAGGGAAAGGGTAACACTCATCTACTGCTGGTGGGAATGCAAACTCCTACAATCATTATGGAAAGCAGTGTGGAGAACCCTTAAAAGACTCAAAATGAGCCTACCACCTGACCCAGCCATACCACTTCTGGGTACATACCCAGAGGACTCATCCTACTGCAAAGATACATGTAGAGCCATGTTTATTGCAGGATTCTTCACAATAGCTAAGAGCTGGAACCAACCCAAGTGCCCCTCAACTGACGAGTCAATAGAGAAAATGTGGCCCATCTACATAATGGAGTTCTACGCAGTGGTAAAGAAAGATGATATCATGAAATTTGCAGGTAAATGGATGGAACTAGAAGATACTATGTTAAGTGAAGTAACACAGTCCCAGAAAAGCAAAAGACAAATGGTATCCCTCATCTGTGGATGCTAGCACCAAGTACCTAGTTGTAAGGCAAACTGAGCAGCATTAATGTTATATTCCTCATGATCTGAACACAACTGTATTCTTATAGTATCAATCCCTAGACAGGCTCTAGAACTAACTTACCATTTATTTTCTTTTTAAATTTTATTTATTTATTTTATGTGTATGAATGTACTGTCTGCATGCAGGTCTGTGCACCCATGTCGTGCAATGCCACGGAGGTCAGAAGAGGGTTCCCCTGGAACTGGAGTTAAAGACGGTTCTCAGCCACCATGTGGGTGCTGGGGATCGAACCTGGGTCCTCTGCAAGAGCAGTGTTGGCACTCTTAACCATTAGGCCATCTCTCCAGCCCCACCATTTATTTTCATACTATGGATTTTTGGTATATGATGGTGGGCATGTATGTATATTTTAGAGTAATAAAAAGTTAAAATGGAAAAAGATGAATCAAGGAATATGATATGGAAATAACACACAGTTTGTTTTCAGAAGATACAATTTTAGTATAGGTGTGATATATCAGGCTGGTGTAAATTAGCCTTTCTGGGTGCTTAATGACTATATTTAATACCCATACCAATTTGGCTGAGGGACCTAAGGGGTAACTTTGTTCCTTGCCCTCAGAGGTCAACTAAGTCTCAGGGGACTATGCATGGGGGCATCTCTTGAAATGTCCTGCAAATGTGAGTCACCAGTCTTCTTGTGCAGGGAGGTCTTGGAGATCCACTAATGGGACTTCAGCCAGTGTCCACCCTATAAAGAGGAAAGTCTGCTCATGCTTCAAAAAGAGAAGCTTGGGGCTGGAGAGATGGCCTAGTGGTTAAGAGCGCTGACTGCTCTTGCAGAGGACCCAGGTTCGATCCCCAGCACCCACATGGCGGCTGAGAACCATCTGTAATTCCAATTCCAGGAGAACTCCAATTCCAGGGGAATCCGACGCCCTCTTCTGACCTCCGCGGCATTGCACGACACGGGTGCACAAACCTACATGCAGACAACACATTCATACATATAAATAAATAAATAAATAAATAAATAAATAAATAAATAAATAAAATAAAATAAATTAAAAAATTAAAAAAAGAGAAGCTTGGTCTAGTAAGACCTAACTGTGTCCTCAAGTGGATAGAACTGATGATTGAAAAGCCAAAAGGAGCCAGGGGCTCCCCCCCTAAAAAAACCCTGAGTGACCCTTGAGGACCAGATACTCAACTGACCTTGAAAAAATGAAAACCTTGGTTAATCTGGGCTAACTGTGTGGCCTTAAGCATCCAAAAGGAAAGTATAACCAGAAATAAATAATCAACAAGGTCTGAGAAATTGTAATTCAGATATAAAACTTGAGAATCCTCCAAACCTTCAATGCCAGATGGGGACTACTGAGATATCCAGCTTGTGGACTGAATGGCTACTGGGATTTCAGGCTCTTCAGAGTTTAGATGGGCATTGTTGGACTACCCAGGCTGTGCCATGGAGGCCAGTGCAGGAAGATCAAGACAGGACACATGCTTGCTGGACCTCATTTGGGTGACCATGGGGGGAAGGGACCCCAGTGTGGAGCACGGGGCAGGATTGGTGGTTGTTGGGATTTGCCAAGGAGGAACCTCCAAGCACTTCCTTGGGGAAAACATGGCATCTTTTGGTAAAAGAAAAAAAGAAAGAAAGAAAGAAAAGAAAGAAAGAAAATCCTCTAACTCAGGTGATATATATATATATATATATATATATATATGCAATACAAGTTGGAGAAAAAAATGGAATTTCCATGTTAAAGTATCACTGTACTTGAATGCTTTTTTTGGTACCACAAGTTTCATTTATGTTACTTTGATGCTATATGTACTCTAAAGTTCAACTTAAAATAAAATAAATTTAAAAAAGAAAATGCATATTTAGAATAAATTAAGAAATTACATTGGTTTAGAGCTGTGGCAGAATTAAGCTTTCTCCAGGATCTATGACCTCTCCAGCCATGTGTATCTAGCTGTGTCTACAGTAATACACATGAATTTCCTCCCATGGAGCAGGCCTTAATTCTAATAGACAGTTGTTGATTTCCCCCAAGAAAGAAGTGCTGCTACCGCACCAATACTGATATTTTGCTGGGCCAGTCATTGTTTATTAGGCTTTACAGCTGGGTAGGACTATTGATTGGTTTTCTCCCTTGGAAGTTTGAATAGTATTTTCTGCTACCATGGCAAATAGTCTTCAGGAAGGAAGCTTCCAGGTCAGTTCCAGCTCTATTTCTAGATCCTATGTCTGAAGGGTGGCCTGTCTTCAGCAGTAGGATCTCTCTGTATCCCCAGCTGGTTTCTGATTCCAAGTGTGAGTGCTGGGATTAAAGGCATGCCCCATGATGCCCAGGTCTCTAGTAGTTATTAATCAGTAATGTCCATTAAGAGGCTGATTTTCTACTTTACATCATTATCTGTTTATTGTATTACAAATTACCAAGTTGTAATTAAAGCCAAAAGGCAGCTACGTTATATTCTTTCTCTTTCTGTATCTCTTTTTGTGTGTGTATGTGGCATGTACATACATAAATGTCTGGGGGTGAGTATGTGTAATACTATGCACATGTGTGTACACATATGTGAAGCCCTAAAGCTTACATCAGAGTCTTCCTTGATCATTCTCTACCTTATTCATTGAGGGAGGAGGGTGTCTTAACTGAACTCAAAGACTCTCATATGGATAGTCCAGCTATGCCGCTCCTGGAATTGCAGGTAGGCAGCCATGCCCACCTGGCATTTACACTGGTTCTGGAGTGCCAAACTCTAGTCTTCATGGGTGCACAGCAAGGACTTTAACTACCGATCCATCCCCCAGCCTCAGCAGGTACATTCTTACACGATCATAACCACACTTTAGTTTGGTGGATGTTTACTTTTTCATTAAGGCAAATATCTTTCACATGGATTGCTTCAGATAACTTTAATAACAACTTGGAGGAAGGTTTTCAATAATTCCCACTTCACAAATGAGAAAACTGAAGCACAGAAAAATTAAATAGTTATTGTATAGGTATACTATCAGGCAGATAGAGAAGTGGGGTTTGAATCCATTTCTGATTTCAGTAACTAGCTTCAAGCAGGAAACTGTAGATCTCGGAAAAATAAATGTTGATAATTTCCTAAGTGCAGTAATTTTCTATTTGCAGGAAGGGACACTTGCTGTAATCTGGGAACTAAGTCTCCCTTGCTGTGTGGAAAATATTGATCATACAAATGTGACAGATGACATTTTTCTGGAGGAGTGTGCTTTCAGTTCACCTGCTCTGCAGGAGAATATGTAAGCTTATTTCACTCAATGAAAATTTGTATCTCTTACAACAACAACAACAGAAAGGACTGCATTGAAGAACTGACTGAAACAGTGAACTTCTGCTCAAAACAGTCAACTTCCACATGGAGAATATTGAGAAAGACTGAGAAAGAGATGAAAAGCATGTTTGGCAGAATGCATGAGCTCTGGTGGGTGGGGGAATGGGGGGACACAGGTCTAGATTTGATTAAAAAATTAAGTATTTCAATAAGAAAAAAAAGAAGAAAATTTGTATCTCTAAGGCTGTAATGCCTATTACGTCTCTATGGTATCACATAGCTTGGGGAGAATAGTGGTTATGCGGTAAATAAAATATCATGACATTCTGAATTTGGAATTATAATTTCTATAAAAGTTACCTTCCATAAAAGGGAGAGGGGAAGATGAAATGAGTAGAGTGATGCGGACATGTGGTTGTCAGAACGAACCAGAAGAGAGCACCCCGGCGTCAGTCTGTTCGGCTTACTATAAGAAAATACCTTAGACTGGATAATATGGAAACAAGAAAAAAATCATTGCCTACAGTTCTAGAGGCTGGGATGTCCATGATCAATGACTTGTCTGCATAGACAGTGCCTGCCATGTGTCCTCATGTGGGAAAAGGACGGACAAGACCAGACAAGACCTCGGTCCTCTCTTAGAGGACCACTTCATTTCCATTCCTGACTGTGGAGTTCTTGTGGCTTGCTCATCTTCCACGGACTCCTTAATACTCTCAAATTGAGGGTCTCAATATGTAAGCATGGTAAGGGGCACACAAATATTCAGATCAATGAACCTGCATTACCTGTGATTTCATAGGCATGCACTAAAGTGTTGGTATCTGACAATAATTCTATGGAAGATTCCTGAGATGGACCTTTGGAAATACATGGCCTGGAGATATGGATAAAATGGAAATTCCCATCTCCAGTCATCTGGGAAAGAGGCTACTGCTGGATTAAAAATAAGGATTTGGAACAGGATGGTGTGGACACACCTGTAAACCCAGCACTGGACTCCACAGCAAGTATAAGGCCAGCCTGGGCTACATTGTGAGATCCCAGAAAGAGAAAGGAGGAGGAGGAGGAGGAGGAGGAGGAGGAGGAGGAGGAGGAGGAGGAGGAGGAGAGAAGAAGAGGGAGAAGAGGAAGGATGAGGCATTCCAGAGAAAAGGAAACCTGTTTTCTCTGGTTCTTTTCTTTCTTTCTTTCTTTCTTTTTTATTTCTGTATGTGTATCAATGTACTGTCTGCATGCAGGTTTGTGCACCCGTGTCGTGCAATGCCGCGGAGGTCAGAAGAGGGTCTCGGATTCCCCTGGAACTGGAGTTCTCCTGGAATTGGAGTTTCAGACGGTTCTCAGCTGCCATGTGGGTGCTGGGGATCGAACCCGGGTCCTCTGTAAGAGCGGTCGGCGCTCTTAATCGCTAGGCCATCTCTCCAGCCCCCTTCTCTGGTTCTTATAGATATAAACAGACAGAGAAGATGTAGTCAAGAGGTCAGAAAAGGGATATATGAGCAGTTCCCTGAAACATGTGACTGAGTGAGGATCTATTAAACACTCAACTGATGACTTTTACAATGAACTAGATCTACGGCCTCTGAGAGGAACCAACTTGTCATCTAATTCTAGATGTTTATGCATTATAAAGCATTTCCATTACCCTGAGGACTTTGACCAAATCTGATAAAATATTTTGGCCTTATCTGCTTTTGAGTTAAGTAGGTTCTCTTTGATTCTACTTAAACTGGGTTATTTGAAAAGAAATGGTAGCAGACTGATATCTGCAATTGATGGTTCTTGTCAAATAGACCATACGTGTTTATTATAGATTCTTTATCCAAAATTCACAGAATGGCAAAGCAGGCCATATAAATGATTAACCAAAAAAGTAGATATGGTTGGCACCCTGCTCACCATACCATCACCATGCTGTCAGATCACAGCAAACATGGGAAAATGAAAGTGAGGAAATACCTCAAAGTGTAAGTCAAATTAATCAAGAGATGGCCAATAGAAGAAACAAGCATAGAAGGTCAATCCTGGAGGAACGAAACTTAATTTGTACAAAACAAAGAAGAAAAAGGAGAGGAAATAAAGAATAAACACAAGAAAATAGGTCCACATTAAAGGATGTAACTGCTCAGAATCAAGGAAACCAAAGTACAAAGATTAAAATAAGAGATCTGGTTGTGTGCAGCCAAGATTTCCTCTCAGGACCAAGGTGCCTAATTCCCCAGTATTAGGGCTAGGTTGATGGCTGATAACCCAAGGGTCATTTCTTATCCAAATTCAGCCTCTTTAGGAGAGAGCTTGAATCCACTGCTGTGCCATCAGGGATGAGGACATGAAGGTCCAGCCCATCTCCCTCAGGGACGTCTGAGAGTCCCTAGGATTGGCTGAAGTTTCTGTTGCAACTGTAACTAAGCCTTGCCTTGCTTTTCTTACTGCTTACAAGTGTTGATTTTTAAGAGCTAGTCCCTTGAATAAAGAAGGGGAGGAGGAGGAGGAGGAGGAGGAAGAAGAAGAACTGGCATGAAATGTGGAGGGGAGTGCGGAGGAAGGAGTTTTCTGGGGGAAGGAAGGTGGATACAATCTGAATACCTTGTATCCTTGTTTGAAATTATCAAAGGCTAAAAATAATCTTTTAAAACACCAACCCCACTCAATACCTTGTACAAACATGTCTCAGAATCTAAACTAAAACCATACCAGAACATATTGTGGTCAAATTTCAGGTGTCAAAGGATAAGGATCTAAAAACAACTTCCAGTGAGGAAAAACAAAAGGACAAAAGAGCTAGAAGGAAAATAATGTTAGATTTCTCAGCAGCAACTCTGGAATCCAGAAAAGTGCATTTTAAAAAATGCGGTGCACACACATGCATGCAGACAGTACAATCATACACATACAGAAATTTTAAGAAAATAAAAAAAATTTTTTTAATGAGGAGAAAGCATTTTCTTCCTAGATTTAGATTTAATCCCAGACTAATGATTTCTTCTTAGAAACAGGCAGCTTCCTGCTACAGTGTGAGTGGGGAATGTCCCCCAAAGGCCCTCGCATTAACTGTTGGGAAGCATCATGGGAAGTCCCCAGTTCTTTCCTCTTTCTCTCTCACATCGTTGGTAATGAGGTGAATGGCTTTGCTCCCTGTGCTGTTTGCCTTGCTACAGACCCGAAGGCCATGGGACCAATCCACCATGTACTGAAATCTTGAAAGTGGTGAGCCAAAATATACCATTTCTTCTTGGATATTATTTCTGACATTTGTTACTATAGTGGGAAACTGACACACTGCCTAAGAACATGGGAAGATGGATTAATGGCATTTTCTCACAAACAAGTACCCAGCAAGTCTACATGTTCCCCAGTCTATCTTCAGAAGCCACTGGAAGATCATGAAACAAAGAAGAGTGGCAGTAGACTGTATGTAGAGAATGCCCAGGCTGAAAGTACCGACCAAGAGAGTGGGTGGCACAGAGTGTTGGAAATGGATAGGTTTGTAATGTTACCTCAAAAGTTAGCCCAGGGACAAACCTAAGAATGCAGTTCAGCAAGCTAAGTCAGCCCAGATAGGATCAGGAGGGCAGAGGGCCTCAACAGATAGGCTCTTGGAACAAAGAAAAGTATTATTAATATTAATGATAATAATAATACATAAAGTATCTACTAACTTTTGCAGAAATACATTTGTAAACAAAAGGAGAGATGATCCTATTGAGCTGATTAACATTTCCATAGTTAGAATGATGTAACTTTCGATTCTTGGCTTCGTCAAATCAAAACACTATGTTGGAATGCTGAAGAAAAGAAAAACAAAGAAATGGAGGTGAGGTGAGACCTTATGTAACAGGCAGCGAAGTTAAGAAACATCTATTGAATTCATGAGCCAAGGAGCTGGAGAGATGGCTCCATGGTTTTGAGTACTTGTTGCTCTTAAAGAGGGTCCAGTGGCTCATAACCACCCAGAACTCCAGTTCCAAAGGCTCAGACTCTGGTCTTCTGGCCTCTGCAGGGACCAAGCATGCTGTAGTACACACATACATAGATTCAGGAAAACACTCATACACATAAAATAAAAAGAAATCAATCTTTAAAAAAAAAACCTCATGAGGCAAGAAATATCAATCTATTTAAAACATGAACCCTATGAATGTGAGTCTTAGGGAGGTAAACAGAGAGCTAATGGCAAATCTTTTCTGAGGAGTAGGACAGCAACATGTTGTGTGTTGGTCATCGGAAGCCTTAAAGGACTGGCTGTGTTAGGCTTGTGAAGCTATGCACCTGCAGCTCTTTGATAAATCATGGAAAATTTCAGTTAATAAAAAGTTGGATATGACAGCCACGGGTATGTTGTGGGAGTGCCAAGTGCCGAGTGCAAAGATGTTCACCTGAATGACTGGCTGGGGCCACCAGCGGCATTGCTCAGGGGACACATGAATGCCTTCTGACAGAGGAGTCTTATGAAGGAATAAATTTCCCAAGACTCCCATGACTATGACTTTTTTTTTTAGATTTTTGTTTTGTGCTGTTTTCTTTTTTAAAAAAAACTTTTTCCATGAATTACATTTTTCCCCCCTGTTAAATATGACAGGGTCTTACTGTGGCTTACAACATCTCCTAACCTGTAAAGGATGTAAGCTTGTGGCATCAGCCATCTCCTCCAAGGAGAGAGCCAATAGCCAATTAGATTTGGGATATACAGGCACATGGCTGCTTCCGCTGCACAGTATTTCCAGGCAGGTGAGGTGTAGCTGGTGCTGACAGTGGAGTCTTGCTTGACTCAGGGAGACCCGTATTTGCTTTATTGGTTTAGTGGCCTTTGGTAACACTCTCTGGCATTCCAGAGGCCATCTGTACACTTGCATGTGCGGTCTCAATACATCCCTCCCGTGTTAACATCAGGTCTTCGGCAGCAGGGTCTTATCGCCTCTCCTCCTGCAGGTATCCCAACTTAGGGGCAAGGAGCCCTTACCTTTTGTGGGGCCTTGGATCCCCTGGCCAACATCCCCCTGGTAGAACAATCCATTGCTGATGTCAGAGCTCCTGCATTAATATACTTTGCCTAGGTGCATAGCCTAAGGACTTTAGTATTATATTTGGTTCTGAACAGAGAGTAATCCTTTTCACAGTTCTTATGTCTATTAGTCAATTAAAGAAGGCATTTTTACCAGTTTTATAAGAGATTACCCCTATAATAGTTGTCTCCAATTTACAGTTGGAGAACGACCTCATCATCGTCATATTTCTCCTTGTTCTATGGGGGGGAAGGCAAGAAAGTCTCTCACATCAAAACCTTTGTGGCACCTAGAAGGTATAAGTTTCATTAGGACTCATTATAAATAGTTGTTACATGTAGGATCCACAGAAGGGTTCGATGTTTATGGCAATCTGAGGCTTTTCTTCCTTTCAATGTTCAGATGGGTCAACCTTTCAGTTGCCACTTTTTGGTACATCCTACTCAATGCAAAGCTGTATCTTTTCTTTCTCAGCCATTAAGTTGGTGACATTTCGTCCTGTTGGAACAAACATATCTTTTCCCGTGGTTAGTTTTAAAATTTGAATTGCAAGGTTTTTGGCGAAAAGGTTTCATGTCTGTCTGTATCCCCCCCCCTTTTTTTTAACCCATGAGTCTCCAGAAGACAGTTGTATTATACATAACTATAGGGTGGAATCAAGGCACAGATTTCATCAAATTCACCCATGATTCATCAAATTCACCCATGTTGTTTTGGGTGACTATATATGATTAACTTGGGAAGCAAAAATTCATTGATTAACATATCATCCAAACATATGTGTCTATGCCAAAGTAACCTACCATAACTATTAGTGCTGCTTAAATACCTATATATCTAACTGCTTGTGCTTCATTAGTAGGATCGAAAGGTTACCCCTGGACAAACTGTCAGCCCATGAAAGGAAACAGCCAGAATTGACCAGAGTCCAAGTCAACAGCTCCAGAGAGAGTGGACTGTTTTACTTCTCATCCACCTGTGCCCCTTTTCTAAGCCTAGGGAACAACCTGCGGAAGAGGGGGCGTGGTAGAATGTAAAGGCTCCAATTGGGGTGAATGGTGAAACTACAGCGATGTAGTCTGGACACTCATTTGATCAACTTGATTGAACAAACAACATGTCACCCCCCACTGGATGGTGGGGCTGTGGGGGTTTGGACACAACAGCCTGTAGATTGGTTTTGCACGAAGGATGCTTGTACTCATGGATTATCACTTATAGCTAAAAAAGGAAAAAAAAAACAAAAAAACAGAGAAAGATGCAAGACAGTTATGGCAGAATACATGATCTGGGATGGGGTGGGGGTGGGGGGGAAGGGAAAGGGAAAAATGCCTGATCTGAATTGGAAAATGATGTACGAAATGCACAAAGCATCAATAAAAATAAAATAAAATAAAAAAAAAACCTTTTTTATTTGACATAGGGTTTCATGGAGCCCAGACTGGCTTTGAACTCATTATGTAACCAAAGATAATCTTGAACTTCTGAACCTCCTGCCACTACCTCCCAAGTGCCGGGATTACAGGTGTGCACCATTATGCCCTATTGGTTTTATAAAGTGCTAAGAATCAAACCCAGGGCTGTGTGCATGCTAGGAATACAGAGGAATTTTCCTCTCAGGGTGGGAAGCAACCACACCTGCCCACCTCTGCTGCTTCCAGGTTTCCCCAGTGATTAAGGCAAAACAAGTAGAGAGTTCTCCAATCTCAGACTAGACCAGAATTTATTGAGAGTGACTACAAATAATATTTGGGAAGGGAATACTCACTTGAGCTGCAGCAGTGGCTGGATCCCCAGATCAACATGGCTGTCTGGCATTCCAGTGAGACCAGTCTGTGCCCTCTGCCTGAGTTGGTATGTGGTGTGAGAGTCCAGCCTCACGTGGTAGACCTTTTATACATTTCTGCCCCTCCCATAGTCCCATGCACTCTCCATGAGAATGCCAGCACTGAGCAATTGTCAGCGCTGCAGAGAACTTGCTGTACAGCTGGATGGTAAACTCAGCTCCTCACATCAAATACTCAGCTGCTCCAGGACATGAGCCCATTTCAAAGAAGAAATAATTTATCTCACACTCCACACTCCCCTTTTCTTTGGCCCTTATAAACTGGATGCGTCAACCTCTTCTGTGAGAGTCCCCAGGTCTCAGAAGAGTGAGAATAGAGGGTCTTTGAGGTGACATGTTAAGTTCCCAGGTATATACAAGTTCTGTCTTCAGTGGGCTGGTGGCTCATTCTGGAGTCCCCCTTTTATCTCTACTAAATAGAACACAAATAGCCAGAAGCAGGGATATCTAAATAAACATTAACTATTATATCTAGTTACTCTACGGGCACAAACATAAATGCTTGAGTGGTATCTTAATCCTGGCATCGGGGCTGGAGAGATGGCCTAGCGGTTAAGAGCGCCGACCGCTCTTACAGAGGACCCGGGTTCGATCCCCAGCACCCACATGGCGGGTGAGAACCGTCTGAAACTCCAATTCCAGGAGAACTCCAGTTCCAGGGGAATCCGAGACCCTCTTCTGACCTCCGCGGCGTTGCATGACACGGGTGCACAGACTTGCATGCAGACAGTACATTCATACACATACAGAAATAAATAAAATTAACAAAAATAAATTAAAAAAAAATCCTGGCATCACAGCTTTTTTTTTAAATGAAGCTTATAAAGCCATCCACCACTAGGGGGCACTATGCTTGCAGTATCAGTCATGCATCCTACTCTCTAAAGGAGTGGGCCATATATCCAATTAGACTTATTTTTCTGGGTGCACAAATATTAGACAGCCACTATCTGCAGTCTCCCCGGGCAAGAGAGGTGTAGCTTACAAGTTTTGCAGAACTCTGGCGACCATTTCGTTCCAGTGATCTGCATGGCACTCTGGCATCATGAAGCTAAACCGTCCATTTACAGTGCAAGGTCTTGTCACAATTTTTCCTTTTCATGCCAACACCACATCATCTTCAGCAGTAGTTTCTTACCATCCTTTTTTGTGTACCCCAATGTCATAAGCAAACAGCCTTTGTTATGGGGGAGCTTTCAGAGACTCCCCAGCCAACAGCTCTTAGCAGGGCAGTCTATGCCGGGTACTGCAGCCTTTATCTACCAATATGTCTTATTTAACCATAAAGCTCCCAAAGTTTCCATAGTTATACCTGGCTCTGGTATCCCTCCTTACTGAATTTACTTTTTATGTTTCTTTCTTCGGGTGTATTGGATATGTCTCCAACCAGTCTCAGATTTGTAAAACACTTAGACATGAACAATTAGGCATTAAATAAAACATAAACCAGGTCCAACATATTGTGGGAAAATTTTTTGTGCCACTTGTTGTCTCAAAATATCCATGTTGGACACAACAGCATGAATGAGAGGCATTAATTTAATTAGTTCTTCAGAACCTGTAGTCATTTTCTCAAACCCATCCAGTATGTGGGGTTTTTACCTGGAGCCTCCATGTATTTCTTTAGTTTTGACAGACTTATTGGGCCTGGCTCAAGCTGCCTAGCCCTGCACAGGGCCAAGGAGGGATGTGTCTCCTTCTGCCTCTGCAGTATTTGCTGATTATTGGGGTCAGGCAGGCCCTGGGCCTGACTTCTGGCGGTAGTCAAAACACCTGCTTTCTTTTTACTGACACCATCTGGCTGCTGGGGGGAGGTCCCAACCAGGCAAACTGTTTCCCATCCCAGGAAGATTTTTCTCAGCAAAGAAAGGTACTCTGTTTAACTTGGGGGTTTCGCTACCCACCCCCGAACAGCTTTTATTCTTTGTATACCATTTGTGAACTGTTCCTCAGGCTTTAAAGCCTTCCAGGGGCTTTTCAGCACAGAATTTGGCTTTTTATCAATTTTTTCTTTAGGAACTTTGGGTTTACACAGATCTCACCACATTTGCCTCCTACTAATCTGAGTAGACTTCCTTTTTTGTTTAATCATTTTTATTTTTAAAAATTTTTTTGTTTAATCCTTTTTATATCTCCTCTAAATTGTTTTATTCCTCTACAGATATATTTTACATGCTGGTCTAAGTTACCTAGATTTGACAAAGCCTTTTTTACTTCATACAGACTCTGTCCTGTCAAGGGGCTCAGCATAACCATTAAAGTTTCATACTACTCTGGAGGTCCTTGTTCTATCAGGCTGCTTAAGTCACTGGTAAAAATTCCTCTATCTGCCCAGTACACTGGGCACCACATATTGCTTTTCTCATACCCAACTCTCTTAGTAGCATTTGTCCCTCTTTTATCACTTTCCACCCCCTGGTATGTAGGGGAATTTCTGTTGCAGATGACCATGGGTCCCTAATGGCTATTATCAGCCAATCCATTAGGGACTTATTCCCCTTATGTTGTCTCAGGCTATGCAGCTTATGTCTCAAGGCTGGGTGGGTGGTTATATTACTCAGCTTTCCTGCTTTTGCAGCACTTAAAATAATTTTACGCACTCCAAGGTCCAACAGCCTTTCAAGCCAGGTGGGTGGTGAGGGGCTCCCTCACTGCCTGCTTGAAAGTTTTTCCCAATTTCAACAATTCCAATGCTGAGTATTCCCCGACTGCCTGAGCTTCCCAGTCTGGGCCATGACTACGGCCTCTATTAGCATGTTGAGAGGTGGGTTTTCCTTTTCTTTGTATCAAAGGTGGAACCCAAGGGGCATCTTGTACTTCTCCTACATCATTCTCCTTTTCGTCATTATCTTTGGTTTCTCCTGGGTCTCCTAGTTGCAAAAAGCAGCAGGCTGACATTTTACCTTCTTTTCCTCTTTATGCAACTTACTGGTGAGGTCGGAGGCCAGCCTCTTAATTTTCTCTTCCTCTAATTCTTCTCTTACATCTCTAGTTTCCCTCCAAGCTACTCCCTCGGCCTCAGAGAGATTCCTTATCACCCACAGCAGTGTCCAGGCGGCCTCTGCAGCTGCTCGCTGATACCTTTGCTCCTGGCAAGCTACTCCAGGGTTTGCAAGGTTTTGTCTAAGCCTTCTGCCTCTGCCATCCTCAATGCATTGTACTCGCATAATGCACCCACCTGTCTAGCAGGCGTGCTACTCCATACCACCTACACGTGGATTTCCATCCTGCGATTTCTCCCACTTCTGTCACTTGCTTGGGTGGTCTCACCTCAGTTATGCATCTCATTATCCACTGTACTGCCCATAGCTGCTACCCCCGTCAGGCCCACAGGGATGGCTAACCATATCAAAATTTCCTCTGTGCATTCTTTCTTTTCAGCTGCCTTTTCTTCAGCTACTGGTGTCTTTTTTCCATAACCAAGAAAATGCCATCGCTCTTCCTGAGTCTTTGGCTTGTCTATCCCCAACCCGTCCTCGGCTCTGTTTAATCCTGCCGTGACTATGCCAATTTGTTACAGGTGAATTTTTCTCTTGGGGTGGGAAGCACTCACAGCCTAACAACCACATGTGTGCGGTCGCCCCCCCCCCGGCAACCCCCGCCCCGCCTCTGCTGTTTCCAGGCTTCCCCAGTGATTAAGGCAAGTAGAGAGTTCTCCAATCTCAGACTAGACCAGAATTCATTGAGAGAGTGGCTACAATAACATTTGGGAAGGGAACACTCACTTGAGAGCAGTGGCTGGATCCCCAGATCAACATGGCTGTCTGGCGTTCCAGTGAGACCAGTCTGTACCCTATGCCTGAGTTGGTAGAGTCCAGCCTCACGTGGTAGGCTTTTTATACGTCTCTGCCCCTCCAAAAGTCCCAGAATTCCATAGTCCCATGCACTTTCTATGAGAATAACAGCATTGCAGGATTGTCAGCACTGCAGAGAAGTTGCTGCACAGCTGGGCAGTGAACTTAGCTCCTCCTATCAATACTCAGCTGCTCAGAGACATGAGCCCATTTCAAAGAAGAAATCATTTATCCCACACTAGGCAAACCCTCTACCAACCGAGCTACATCTCCTGCCTTATAATAACACTTTTATACTTAGATCCTACTGATAGCTTTAAACAACAGTGCTAGGGCCTGCTATCTACTCTACCATGACCGCCTGTGTGGTGAAGAAACTGCTAGTTCAGCAGACCCGTGTTTCCTACAGGCGCCGTCCATTCACAGTGCCTCTTGTGGACACAAAGACAAGGAAGGGCAGCATATGTTAAAATCCTTGCGGCCTCAGGAGCCTCAAAGTCTCAGAGAGTCAGATCCCTGAGACAGTGGCCGTTCCTCACAGGCTTTGCCTCCCTGTGTGAGACTTGCCTTCCTCAGGATGAAGTCCAACTTTCCTCATATTAGTTTGAATCCTTTGAGAAACAAACGCTAAGACATGAGTAAATGGTCTAGAGTTCATTAGGAGAAATGATGGAAAGGCTTGGCGAGCTGTCGGCTGAGGATGCCTCCCAGTCTGGATAGCCTGCTTCTGTGGTAATCATGCTCCCTGGGATGCCTGGCTTTCACCCAAGCTCAGTGGCACATTGCAGAGCCCAGCAACACAGAACCTCCCTGAAGTCGGAGGTCTGTGGTCCAGTGCAGCCACACTCCCTATAGAGAACCACAAAGAGCTGAGCAGGTTTCAGACTGGCCTATGGCTGTGCAAGTGTGACCCTAGAATTACAAAGAACAATCAGAAAGTAGACTTGGTCCAGACCTCAGGCAGCAGCAGACAGACTGATGCAATTGGTCTTCAGCCTCCTAAAAGGCCCATGGTGGCCTATGGTTAGATATGAAGAGGGAGATTAGTGTAGGAACGTCATTAACCTGAATTTGGACAAAAAGACAAATGGGAGGAAGAGGAATCAACCCTCCGGGGCACAAAGCTGGGTGAGATAGCGCATAGCACAACCCAGCACAGAGGAGCTGGAGACAGGTGGGGCTGCTGACAAGCCAGACTAGCCTATGTAGCATACTCCAGGCTAGTGAGAAACCCTGATTCAAGACACAAGGTGGATAGCACCTGAGGAATGACACCTAAGATTGTCCTCTGTCCTCTACACACAGGTACACTCATGAACCTGTACACACATGACCATGTAACACACACACACACACACACACACACACACACACACACGACTGAAGGGTACTGATCCGACATATTTCTTTTCTTTTTAATGGTTCAGATGAACCTGCTTTAATCAGTAATTATAATTACATTAGAAGCTATAATTAGTCACTGCACCGACAACAAAATCCTTAATAAGCACCCACTAACTATTTGTTTTTAACCAGTGAACATTAAGAACACGGTGCGGTATAATTATATAAAAAGAACACAGTTCTTAACCTTTGACTGCTTAGGACAGAGTTTTAGATTTACAAATAAACCAGTGTATGTGGCATGCCCCGCCCCCAAATGCACACTCTCACTCACTTCTGATCTTTGTATTCAATAGTAAAAGTCACTCACTCCTCTGGTGTCCTTTTAGAGAGATGGGCCTGCTTCTGTATAGCACAGCTTCAGGCTCTAGTTAATAGTTTCTTCCAAGTTAGGATGTGAAAAGTTTCCCACTATGAATTCACTTGTGGTATCATATCCACAGGATGCCATGACATAATCTCTTAGATTAATAAAAGGTATCTGTTCTTTTTCCATGCGACCTGAACAAATATCTGTTCACTCCCAATAGTACACCAAGGCCATAACAAGGAAGGATTCCACCCAGGTCCAGCTTACGAGTTTACTTGGCTTTGCTTTTGTTTGTTTGGCTTTTGTTTTGTTTTGTTTTGTTTACAAGCCTGGCTAGGCTGGACCTCACTATATGGACAAGGCTGGCCTCGAACTCAGTCTGTGTGCCTCTGCTGGGATTAAAGGCGTGTGCCACACCACTCTTGGTTCTAATTTTAAAAATTTTATTTATTTATTTTTTTTTATTTTTATGTGTTGAGTGTTTTGCCTACATATATTTAAGTGCACCATGTGAGTACCATGCCCACGGAGGCCAGAAGAGGGCATTGGATTCTCTAAAACTGAAGTTCTAGATGGTTGTTAGCCACCATGTGGATACTGGGAACTGAACCCAGGTCCTCAGGAAGGGCAGCAAGTACCTTTAGCTACTGAGCCGTCTCTCTGGCCCTTATTGGGCTTTCTTGCACGAGTGTGGGCCACTCAAAATGAGCTGCATCGCTGGAAGTTCTAACCCTGCAAGGGGGACCACCATGAAAGCTGCCTCACTGGAGTCTCACCTGTAGTTCCCCTTCCACTCCTTATATATTCTAGCACCTCCCAAGGCCACATGTAGCTGGGAGGCAGGAGGGAGTGCTGGGTAGAATCCCAGGTAAGGGTCTCATGAGCCTGCCCCCTCTCCTTCTGCTAGAGAGGGTCAACAACCCCACTCATATTACCCCAGACTTATCTATCACTGTATTGTGCAGTTCACCTCACTGCTATGAGTGCCAGGTGCAGCTACAGTTATAGATAACTACGTCAATCTCTGCACCATGATGACAATGGTCATGTTATTATATCCAAGGGAAAAGCGTCATCTAGTCCAACTGGGCCAACACTGGCTATGTAGACATACTTGTTAAAGTTGATTCCTGTCAAAGGCATCACCAGGTTTGTCACAAGACTCAACCACAGACTTGACCCGAGATACTTGCAATGGACTGAAGATTCTCCGTCCTCCCACTCAATACTCTGTGCGCTCTAGCCTTCCCTACTTCTATCTCTGACTATCTGATCTATCCAGAGCACAAAGGGGATTCCAAGTCAGTTTATGAAGCTTCAGTATTTCATAGTATGAATTTGTTCCCCACTGAACAGAGAAGGAAGCCGTCCTAGCTAAGTTACTTGAGGTCGAGCTGTGAGTCATGGGGCCATATCGGAACACGAACACTTGGCTTCATCTCTGCTTTTGTGATTGATCATCTGTTGCATCTGGTCCAGTATCATACTGATAGAAGTGGTCCCCACCAAATCCCAGCCCCAGTGATCCATCACAGAACTTGGCAGAAGGGCCAACCTTGTCATCAGATTTTTAAAGCAAAGTCCAAATGACTCTGCTATTGATTATTAAATGACACCACATGCTGATTAAAACAAAACAGAACAAAACTACCTTTTGAAAATAAAGCCAATAAGGAAAGGAGTTATTCTCTTTCAGATGGGCATGGTACACACACTCATAATCCCGGTTACATGGGAAGCTGAGGTAGGAAGATCTTGAAATTAAGGTCAGTCTGGGTTACATATTAAGATCTTGTCTCAAAAAGAAAAAAAACTTCTGGGGACCAGTGAGATGGCTCAGAGGGAAAAAATACTTGTTATGCAAATAACCCAGAACCCACATAAGAAAGCCGATTGTGGCACTGCACATCTGTTATCCTAGCTCTCTTACTGCCAGACTGGGAAGTGGAGACAGACAGGAGAATCTCCTAGAAGCTCGCAGGCCACCTATCCAAAGTCTCAGCACATGGGAAACAGGAAAGAACCTGCCTCAGCAAGATGGAGAGAACCAGTTACTGAATGAAAATTGTCCTCTGAAGCCCCCCCAACGCCAGCACACAAGCACCTGCACTCACCTTCCCAACATGCACACTAAAAATAATTTAAAAATAAAACTAAAGAAAAAAGAAAAAAGAAAAAATATCTGTCTCTTGGCTGCGCAATCATACTAAAGTAGTTAATGGACAATTTGGCTTTCAAAGGTTGCCAGGTGACCAACTGAACATCCAAAGAAGAGCTCTCCAACTGACAGACACGATTCTACCACTTCAGGGCTGTGTGTGTATTGGGTCCCCTGGCTGCTTCCCTCCCACAGCAGGAATGGGCATCCCCGGGGTGGACCACACCCGTCCGTCATGTGCACCAAGTTAAGGACACACACCACACTGGAACCTCAAAGGACTTCCTCCTCTGGGATCAGCTCGTCACGTCGCATTTGGAGTATATTCTAACTCGATTGTAATAAAATGTGACTGTGTTAAGAGCATGTTGTGCTGAGGGGATGATTCAGAATTTGTTGGAAAAGTGGTGGTTCTGGGCTCCTTATCTCAGTACTAAAAATGAGAAGTGAAATTTCGCAGAAACCCAGCTTGTGATGATACTGTATCATTCTAATCATAAAAATACAAGGAAATTCAATATATGCTTCTTAATCATTATTTTTGCCAAATGGCTGACCTCTCATATTTCCACTATTAGCCTTTGCAGTATTAATTTGAGCATATCTACAAGATCAAAAAGAATCATGTGATATTCCTACATGACTCAGGAAGTTGCTTTAAGGTCCATCTTTACAGTAAGAAAAATATATAAAAAATGAAAGTATTTGTGTGACAAGTAATTTTCATGAAGCAATCAATAAATCAAATAAAATTTTACCTTAGGAATGATCAATTATTATAAAAATAAACCTACACATTTAAATTTTGCTCTAAAATATATTTATAATGTCCAGCATGCACACACACACACACACACACACACACACACACACACACACCTTAATTCAGCCTGACTTCTCATGGTCACACACCCATCTCACATTTATAGTCACTTACACTGTGAGCTCTTATGTACTCCTACATATTTTCACACTCACATAATGCCTCCAGCCTTCACTATCACGTACCATTGTTTGTTGGTTTTTTAGTTTGACATAGGATTTTGCTGTGTAGCTCAGGCTGACTTGAGATCATACGTAGCCCAAGCTGGCCTGAAACTCACTGTGTAGTCCAGGCTGGCCTAGGGCTCATTATTTTCCTGCATCAGACTTCTGGGTGCTGGGATTCCAGGCTGGCTCCTAACTTCTTTTGGTGAATTAGTCTCCAAAGCAGAAAATCCAAATTAGAGGTGTTAGGAAAGAAAAGGAAATTTCTAGAAATAGTACTTGGAATGATTCAATGATTCAAATGAGAAAATATACCCCTTTCTCCCCATTTGTTTAAGTACTCTACCATTTCTGGATGGATACCTATATTATTCCTTGAATTATAATCCTATGCAGTGGTTGTTTTGTTGTCAAATTACTCCACTGGCCCCTGTGATTGAGTTTGGCTCCTGTCTCCAAGGTAAACTTGTCTCTGAATGCATTTAGCTCCAGGGACAGAGTTTTCTTTGACTTTGCAGAATAAAGTAACTTATCTATAGATGTCAGTATGTTAGGAGCTAGAGTCGGACTGTACCTCTGACTTAACAAAAACCCTGTGTGAGTTTGCACAATAAACAGCCCTTTTCCAGGAAAGTCCTTTGCAAATGTGTGTGTGGGGGGGTCGGTGGTACAGGCGTGTGTGTGTGTCTGTGTGTGTGTCTGTGTGTGTGTGTGTGTCTGTGTGTGTCTGTGTGTGTGCAGGGCAGAGGTTGACATTGGGCATCATTTCCTAACTCTTTGTAACATACTTTTAAAGCAATTTTTCTACCTAGCTGTCTCCCTAGCTCTCACGCTGAGGGCAAGCAGAGCGAGTAGTGGGATCTTACTGTATCCCAGCACATGCTGCCTGGAAATGTTCCTGTCTATAAAGCAAGGATTAGTGTGCCTGTTATGTAATTGGAGTTACATGACATGTCCGAGGCTGTAGAGTCATGGGTAAGTCAGTTTGTGAATCAGCTTTGATAATTTAAGAACAAAATTTTCATCTTAAAACCATATTCAGAAGCACCTCTGCCTTTTTTTCGAGTGACACATGATTGTGTTTGAATTCTAAACTGAGAATATTTCAAATTGCCTCCTGACAATTTTGCTAAAACTTTATGCCTTGCTGTGGTTTTTTTATATACACTGGGTATGAAAGCACCCTTTCTGCATTTCCATCCAAGACTATCCTTCCATAGAGATGCTCTGCTTCAAGCCAATGCCAGCAGTAGTCTGTACTTCCTCTGTGCTCCTCTGCTCCTCTTAGCTTCCTGTCAGTTGTACAGCTGGAGCTGAAAAGAGGCTGCTGATGTCCCTGGGCAATCATTTTTTCATTTTTATCATTTCATTATCCATCACCAGAATAGATTCCTGGGTAGAGGTGCCATTTGCCTTTTCTGTCTTTTAGCAATGAAGTCAAATTGTGTGTGTGTGTGTGTGTGTGCGTGTGCATGTGTGTGTGTGTGTGTGTGTGTGTTATAGGATACGTCTGTGTCTGAGTGGAAAGGATTGTGGGGCTAATATGCTTTTGCCGATTCACTATGAAAAAGAGAAGCCTTGAATTTGAACAGGTGCAATAAAACATCAAAATCAAATCAAAACAAAACTTTAGGAGTTTTGTGTAAGAAAACAGTCTCAGTGTAAGATGGGAAATGTTGTTGCCAACTTTTTCTTATGTCACATTCAGGGTTTTGGGTTTCATGTTGAGATCTTTGATCCACTTGGAGTTTATTTTTGTACAGGGTGAGAGGTAGGGGTTTAACTTTGTTCTTCTACAAATGGTGATCCAATTTTGCCAACACCATTTGCTGAAGATGCTATCCTTCCTTCATTGAGTTTTTTTTTTTTTCTCTTTTGTCAAATATGAGGTGGCTGAGATTGTATGAGCTCAAGTTTGGATCTTCATAATCTTTATTTGAGCTTTTTAATTGCTCTGTGTTATCTTCCAGATCTGATATTCTTTGTTCTGCTTCCTCCATTCTACTTCTGAGGCTTTTTCCTTTCCTTTCTTCTTGATTGGATGAGTATTCTAATTCCTTTTTCGTTTCATCCTGTGTTTTCTTTAGTATTTCCATTTCCTTTTTGAGCTTCTCAATCTCTTCTTTGTGCTTCTCAATCTCTTCTTGGTGCTCCTTTCTTCTTTGGTTGGCTTCCTTTTTCAGTGTTTCTACTTCCTTTCGGAGTTTGTTTTTTTCTCCCTCTAGTTCTTTCTGGAGTTTGTCAATCTGTTCCTTTAGTTCTTTCCGATGTTTGTCATTGTATCCCTCTAGGTCCTTTTTGAGTTTTTCATTCTGTTTCTTTTGTTTTCTGAATTCTTCTTTATTTTCTTTAATTTCTCTGCATAGGAGTGCAATTATTCCTCTAAGATCTGTTCCTTGGGTCACCTCCAAGGGGATCCCATTGTAGCTATCTCTTACGGGTTTGGTAGAGCCTGGTGCGGGATTATCCTGTGCCTTTCCATGTTGTCCCTTTGTCGTGTCTCTGGCATGTGGGTTTCCCTTCTGTGATTCAATTCACAAATGTCTTTTCACTATGTTAGTGGATGGTTTTGCTTGCCTCCTTCCGATGCTTTTTTTTTTTCCCTTTCCTCCTCCTTGTTTATGGAGTATTGACTTGTCTAGGTTTCAGGCTTTCAATTTTGTCTGCCTGAGCGACTACTGGGTTCCAACCAAGTTTGGATCTTCGATTTTGTTCCATTGGTCGATAGGTCTGTTTTTGTGCCAGTACCAGGCTTTCTTTATGACTATGGCCCTTTAATATAGTTTGAAGTCTGATAGAGCAATCCCCCCTGTATTGCATTTTTCACTCAGTGTTGCTTTAGCTAACTGGAGTCTTTTGCTTTTCCATATGAATTTAAGGATTTTTTCCAAGTCTGTGAAGAAGCTCATGGGGATTTTGTTTAGGATTGCATTGAATCTGTATATCAATTTGGGTAAAATAGACATTTTTACTATATTAATTTTCTCAATCCATGAGCATGGGAGGGCTTTCCATCTTTTGATGTCATTTTCAATTTCCTTCTTTAGGAGTTTGAAATTTTTGTTGTAGAGGTCTTTGGTATTTTTGGTTAGGTTTGTTCCCAGGTATTTTATTATTTTTGAGGCTATTGTGAGTAGGAAGGTCTTCTTATATTCCTTCTCTACTTGTTTATTGTTGGTGTAAAGAAAGGCTACTGATTTTTCTAGGTTAATTTTATAGCCCGCCCCTTTACTAAAACTCCTAATCTACTAAAACTCTTAATCGTTTCTAGAAGTTTTCTGGCACAGTTTTTAGCATCCCTTAGGTAAACCATCAAACATCTGCAAAAAGGGATAGCTTAACTTCTTCTTTTCCAATTAGTACTCCTTTAATTTCCTTCTCTTGTCTTATTGCCCCAGCAAGTGTTTCAAGCACTATGTTGAAGAGGAGTGGCAAGGGGCAGCATTGCCAGGTTCCCACCTTTAAGGGAAATGGTTCCAACTTTTCTCTATTTAGGATGATATTGGCAGTGGATTTGCTATATATGGCTTTGATTATGTTGAGGAATGTTCCCTTCAGTCAGATTCCCTCTTTAAACATGAAGAGATGCTGGATCTTGTCAAAGGCTTTTTCTGCATCAATTGAGATGACCGTGTGGTTTTTGTCTTTTGGTCCGTTTATGTGTTTTATGATATTTAAGACATAGGTGTAGGAAAAGACTTTCTAAATCAGACAGCAGATGCACAAGAAATAAGGTCAACAGTCGACGAATGGGACCTCATCAAACTCAAAAGCTTCTGTACAGAGAAAGAAACAATCAAGGGAATGAAGAGAAATCCCACACAGTGGGAGGAAATCTTCACCAGTGATACATTTGACAGAGCATTAATGTCAAGGCGTGGTGGCACACACCTTTAATCCTAGCACTTGGGAGGCAGAGGCAGGTGGATCTTTGTGAGTTCAAGGCCAGCCTGGTCTACACAGTGAGTTCCAGGACAGCTGGGGCTACAGGGAGACCCTGTCTCGAAAAGACCAAAAAAANACTCACCCCACCGCAGAGATACATGCACAACCATGTTTATTTCAGCTCTCTTCACAATAGCAAGGAGTTGGAACCAACCCAAATGCCCCTCAACTGATGAGTGGATAGAGAAAATGTGGTACATCTACACAATGGAGTTCTATGCAGCAGTAAAGAAAGATGACATCATGAGCTTTGCAGGAAAATGGCTGGAGCAAGAGGACATCATGCTGAGTGAAGTAACACAGTCCCAGAAAAACAAACAACGAATGGTATCCCTCATCTGTGGATGCTAGTGCCAATTACCTAGTTGTAAGTATTTCTTGTGCAGTGCCCCTTGAGCTTTTGTCCAAGCAGTTGGGAATGATGCATATTGGAAACAACAACAACAATAACAGAAAAGACTGCATCAATGAACTGACTGAAACAGTGAACTTCTGCTCAAAACAGTCAACTTCCACATGGAGAATATTGAGAAAGACTGAGAAAGAGATGAAAAGCATGTTTGGCAGAATGCATGACCTCTGGTGGGGTGGGGGGATGGGGGGACACGGGTCTAGATTTGATAAAAAAATATAGATAAATAAAAAAAGAAAGATGACATCATGAACTTTGCAGGTAAATGGATGGAGCTGGAAGCCATTATGCTAACTGAAGTAATACGGTCCCAGAAAAGCAAACGGCAAATGGTCTCCCTCATTTGTGTGTGCTAACACCAAATCCCCAGATGAAAGGCAAGCTGAACAACATTATCGTTATATTTCTGTTTATCTGAAAGCAACTGTGTTGTTATGTAAATCTCTCAATGGGCTCTAGACTCCACCCACCACTTATTTTCAGACTCTGTAATTATTGTATATGGGTGGAGAATATGTATCTCTATTTTTAGAGTAACATAAAATTAATGGAGGAAAATGTGAATTCCTAAACATAAAAAAAGACTGAGAGAAAGATGCAGGACAGTTACGGCAGAATGCATGATTTGGGGTGGGGTGGGGTGGGGGGAAGGGAAAAGGGAAAGTGCCTAAACTGAACCAAAAAATATTGTCTGAAATACACAAAACAACAATAAAAGTATTAAAAAAAGATGTGAGATGTAAGACAACAACATCACATTGTAATGAACTGGATAGTTACTCTTCTCGACACAGCCTGTAGGCAGCATCACTGCAATGCACTAGACTGTAGTCAGACTCTCCAGCCAGGACAGCAGCGGGGAGGACTCTTGAAAGAGAACAAAAAATGAATCCCAAACCCATAATACAAGAAGAAATAATAAAAGTCAGAGGATAAATTAATGAACTGGAAATATAGAAAACAATACAAAGAAAGAATGGATCCAAGTGGTGGTTCTTTGAAAAGATAAACAAAATAGGGGCTGGAGAGATAGCCTAGTGGTTAAGAGCACCGACGCTCTTGCAGAGGACCCGGGTTCGATCCCCAGCACCCACATGGCGGCTAAGAACCGTCTGTAACTCCAATTCCAGGAGAACTCCAGTTCCAGGGGAATCCGAGACCCTCTTCTGACCTCCGCGGCATTGCACGACACGGGTGCACAGACCTGCATGCAGACAATACATTCATACACATACAAAAATAAATAATAAAAAAAAAATTAAAAAAAAAAGAAAAGATAAACAAAATAGACCCTTAGCCCAGTTAACCAAAAGAAAAAGCAACTTCAAATCAACAAAATTAGAGATGAAAGGGGAGATATCACAACAAACAACAAAAGATCCAGAAAATTATAAGGGAATACTTTAAAAACCTATACTCTTCTAAATTTAAAAACCTAAAAGAAATGAATGAATGAATAGCTAAAATCACGGGAATCACCAATGCTGAATCAAGAAGAGATTGACAGCTTAAACAGACCCATAACATATAAGGAATTTGAAACAGTAATACAAAACCTCCCAACTAAAAAAAAAAGCCCAGGCCCAGATGGATGTACATCAGAATCTACCGGCCATTTAAAGAAGATCTACAACCAATACTACTTAAATTATTCAAAAAAGAGAGAAACAGAGGAGAACTCCCAAATTCCTTCTAGGAAGCCAACAGCATTCTAACACCCAAACCAGGTGAAGATACAACCAAAAAGGGAAAGTATAGACCCGTATCATAGATGCAAAAATCTCAACAAAATACTTGCAAACCTCATTCAGGAACACATCTAAAAGATCATCCACCATGATCAAGTCAGCTCTATTCCAGAGATGCTGCGATGGTTCAATATATGTAAGTCAATCAATGGCATAAATCATACAAATGGACTCAAGGACAAATATCACCTGGTAGTCTCATTAGATGTAGAAAAGGCCTTTGATAAAATTCAACATGTGTTTATGTTAAAAGTTCTAGAATGTGGGACTGGAGAAATGGCTTAGTGGTTAAAAGCACCGACTGCTCTTGCAGAGGACCCAGATTCTATCTCCAGCACCCACATGGTGGCTGAGAATCGTCTTTAACTCCAGTTCCAGGGGAATCTGACGCCCTCTTCTGACCTCCGCGGCATTGCACGACACGGGTGCACAAACCTACATGCAGACAGTACATTCATACACATAAAAAATAAAATTAAAAAAAAGTTCTAGAAGGAATTGAACTGAAAGGAACACAACTCAATATAATTAAAGCTATATACAACAAACCCTCAGACAACATCATTCTAAATAGAGAAAAACTGAAAGCATTCCCCTAAAAATCAGGAACCAGTCAAGGCTCTCTACTATCTCCACTCATTTATAATACAGTGCTTGAAACTCTTGCTAGAGCAGTAAGACAAGAGAAGGAAATTAAAGGAGTACTAATTGGAAAAGAAGAGGTCAAATCATCCCTTTTTTGCAGATGATAGAATATTATACCTAAGAGATACCAACAATTCCACCAGAAAACTAGAAATGATTAATGCTTTCAGTAAAGTAGCAGACTATGAAGTTAATCTACAAAAATCAATAGCCTTTCTATATATCACTAACAAGCAGTTGGAGAACGAGTACATGGAAACCCTCCTATTCACAGTAGTTGCAAACAAAATAAAAACATCTTGGAGCAAACCTGACCAAAGACATTAAAGATCTCTACAATGAAATTTTTAAATCTTTAAAGAAAGAGATTGAGGAAGACATCAGAAGATGGAAGGACCTCCCATTCTCATGGACTGGAAGAATTAATATAATAAAAGTGACCATCCTACCCAAAGTAATATGTAGATTCAGTGCAATCCCAATAAAAATCCCCATGTCATTTTTCAAGTTAGGAAAAAACATCCTAAAATTCATATAGAAGCACAAAAGATCCCAGATAGCCAAAGCAGCCCTGAGCACAAAGACCAATGCAGGGGGGCAGGGGGGATTCCTATACCAGATTTCAAACTCTATTATGGAGCTATAGTCATAAAAGCAGAAGACTGGTCTTGTGAATCCAAGGCAAGTTGGGTTTGGGACAGCCAGGGTAGAAGGCTGGTCTCAGGAGCCCAGAGGCAGGATGAGGGTGGAGACTGCCTGTGAAGAGTCCAACAAGCTGGAAAATTGAGCTGGTCCAAGTGTGGGAGACCAGGACGCAGTGGGTGGGACTGGCCCAGGAGGGTAGTCCAAAGGTCTGGGATGCCAAGAACAAAAGCTGGCCTTTCCCAAGGATAGAAGGACAACAGGATGTGTGATTGGGGAAACTGGAGTTGTTTAGACTATAGGGAAGTCAAGGGGCAATGTTTGGGATTAGACTTACCAAGTAAGAAGGTTGTTCTTGGGAATCCAAGGCAGAGTGGAGGTGGGGGGAGCCAGGATGGAAGGCTGGTCTCAGCAGTCCAAAGGTAAGATGGGGGTGGAGACTGCCTGTGAAGGGTCTAACCAGCCAGACTGGAAAATTGAGTTGGTCTCAGTACAGGTGCTCGGAGTGCAATGGGCAGGCCTGGACCAGGAAGGTAGTCCAGGGATCTTGTCTGCTCAGAGTAAAAGTGGACATGTGCCCAAAGCTAGAAGGCAATCAGGGTGTGGGGCTCATTAACCTTCTATACAAAGATGTATTTATTTTTATTTTATGTGTGTGTGTTCTGCCTGCATGTATGTGTACCATGCGCACACAGTACCTGTGTGGGCCAGCAGAGGGCATCAGATCCCATGGAACTAGAGTTACGATGGTTATGAGATGGTAATATGGGTACTGGGCAAACCTGGGTCCTCTGAGAGAGCAGCACGAGGTCTTGACCATGAGCCACCTCTCTGGTCCCCTCATTAACTCAAATGTGCCCTCTGGAACAAGTTTGAAAAACCTTCCATATACTGACTAGTTTTTTCCAAAATATGTTCCAGTCTTTTATTATCAACTTCTGAGCCACCTACTCCCACCCTTCTAGGAGGGACAATGTCACTGGAGATAAAATCCCCAGAGAAGATAGTCAATTTTGCTTGCTGTCAAAGCAATTTCCAAGCCTCATCATCTTTAAAATGAAGGTAATCATAGCAACCCATGAAGTTGTGAATTAAATGGCATAATAGATAGGAGAGCCTTCACCATACAGTTAATGATCTATTAACTACAGCTATCATTTCTGTATTCAGTCCTTTCTTGCCAGGTCTGACTGGACCACTAGTCAAAGAAACTAATGAGCAGGCTAACAAGTGTCCAGTGTCAAGAATAGATTACCTGGTGTTGCAGAGATTTCCTAGGGGGAGGAGGAAGTACCCATGCATAGAGAGTCCTGGCCCCACCTCCTCCCCGTCCAGTTCCCAAACAAGGAGCACACTCTCCAATCTTAGTTTCAGGAAGTCTAAAGAGTTTATTCAGGCTTGCCTACAAGGTAATGAAGGAAGCATACACTTACATTGGCACCATGGGTGCCTGAAACCACATTCATACTGGCTGCTCTATATTGGACCCACTGCCAGCGTGGCCTGAGGTTTCTCAAAGTTCTCAGCAAGCATCTTGGGAATCTTACTATGTGTGCTGGATAGCTGCAGTGTCAACTTGACACACCTGGGTTGAGGGAGCCTCAATTGGGAAATTGGCTCCATTGGATTGGCCTGTGGCCACATCTGTGGAGTATTGTCTTGATTGTCAAGCAGTGTGGGAGGACCCAGCCCACAATGAATGGTGCCACCCTGGGCAGGTTGTTGTGTACCGTATAAGAAGGCAGGTTGGGCATGAGCCAGGGGAGCAAGCCAGTGAGCAGCATTCCTCCATGGCCTGTGCTTCAGCTCCTGCCTCCAGGTTCCTGCCCTGAGTTCCTGCCTTGGACTCCCTGAGTGATGAACTGTGACCCAGGAGATGTAAGCTGAATAAACCCTTTCCTCCCCAAGTTGGTGTTGGTCAGAGTGTTTTGTCACAGCAATGGAAGACAAACTAGGACACTATGGGTTCGATTTGTCCTAAGCCCTTCCCTCTAACTAAACTAGACTCCATCTTTGTAGTTCACAGCTTGTCCAATGATAAGTCCACTTGAAAAGAAGTTGTATTTTATCCCACACCTGAGCCGGGGCTCAGCTCATAAAGTGCTTGCCTAGCATGAATGAAGCCCTGTGTTTGATTCCTAAAACAGAATAAACCAGACATTTTGGTGTATACCAATAATCCCAGCTCTTGGGTAGTACAAACAAGAATATTAAGGCTACATAGGAAGTTCCCGCTCCCCTGGGATACATGAGACTTTGACTTAAAAAAAAAGAATGACATAATTTAAAAGTTAGTAACTTCTGTCAGAAATTTGACAAGAAAATGTAGACAGAAGTTTCTTTCTTAAAGACATTGAAGCTGGAAGGTTTGACCCAGAAGGAAGACCGCACTGGCAGTCCTGATGAGCCACATGCAAGCTCTTTCCATAAACCCTAATTTGACTTATCCAGTTAATTGTATGTGTTACATGTATGATGTATACATGTAAAGGCATCTATGATTCAGGAAAGACATATATAATGACTCCAGATGTTGCTAACAGAGGGATTTTAATATAGGGAATTGTTATATAGGCAAAGAAAGAGCTGAAAAGTGAAACAGGAGATGAGATTAGAGTAACAATTGCAGGGAAGACCTACCATAGGATGAGAAGGAGAGAGAGAGAGAGAGAGAGAGAGAGAGAGAGAGAGAGAGAGAGAGAGAGAGAGAACCAAATCCAGGGTATGAGGTTGTGTTTCAGAAGCTGGAATCTCAGGACAGGAATGAAGATGAGGAAGATGAGGTTTGTCCTGCAGAATGGAGCTGCTGCAAAGGAGATGCATCCAGGCCAGAGGGATCGCAGGAGACAGAGTGTGGAGGAATTCTCTTCCTCTTCCTCTTCTTGTCCTTCAATGTGTTCCTCTGCCCAGCCTTCCTGACAGCCAGAGGACAACAGAGTCTGGAGAATGGCGTTCCCACCAGGATGGAGCTTAGCACATGCACAGCGAGCCAACCACACTAGAAGAAGCTTCCCGTTTCTTTGTAGATGCTGAGGGCGTGATTCTTTGACTGACAAGTATTTCTGCCTCTGAAGTGTGCTTCTCTCTCTAAAGATAAGAACTCCGGGGGGTCCAGGAACAGGGGCCTTTTGTAGTAAAATTCAAGAGAACAGGTTTAAAAGGGAAAAGGCTATTTTTAAACTCACGGAACTCTAACTCAGGTCGTTTTCCACCTACAACCCGATGACTCAGCAAAAATGTTTTGGTTGCGATTTCAGAAAGCCTTGGTTTTCAATGTGACCAGCTTTGGTCATGATGAGGGGGAATGACAATTAGGTCAGCCAGCTATGTATTGACCTAGGTAACTATACCCTGGACAAGGATTCATTTTCCATCCTTAATCTCAAGAATATTTTAAATAAGCATTCAAATAAACGTTTGCACATGGCCCTCATTTATGATGGATTATGAGTTTTGATAATATTTTATATAATCAAATTTACTACTTTCTCCATCAGTCAATGGTGTGTGTGTGTGTGTGTGTGGAATTGCATTTCAAATAAAATATCAAAGCAATTGAAAATCAGAGGCATCCCTTTCATTGTAAAGACTAATTTCAGTTCATCTGCAGAATTAGAAATTGCATCATTTGTAGAATGTTCCTGGGTGACACTGCTTTTGTTATTTTTATCATTTCATGGCACAGGGGTAGATATCAACAGGACTGTGTCTAATATCCTGCTATTTCTGGACACCAGCTAGTAAAGTGAGCTAGGCTTCACCATCAGAAAACCCCGAACTCAGCCTTGTCGCTCCTCACACTCGCTTGCTTGTCCAGCCTTTCTTCCAGGAGCTCGTTCCACAACGTGTTTATTTTTAAACCAATCATTGCAACAGCTATCACCTTACTGACAGACACATCAAAGGCAACTGGATGAGAGGTTGAAAGTGTCTCTGAGTGTCTGTGGAGCCTGGCATTAGATAGCTCTGAAGGTAACTTGCTATACTTCATATATCTGCTGACATCACTCTTCTTTGTAAAAATGTTTATCCTTCTTGCCATTTCTAAGAGTCATTCCAGCCATCTGGCTGTAGGGTGGGCTTGATTCACAAGAGACTCAAAATGTTTTCCCTTTCTCCATGTTTGCTGTCTCACTAGGTCAACGACATTGGGACCATGGCTCTTCTTTATTCTGGTAACCATGTTTGGTGTAGAGTTGGGAACCATTGGGGTACCTTTTGAGTCCATTCTAATCCTTTCTCCAGACGCACAGAGGAGTAGACCCATGTTTATACAACTTCACTCCCTTCTCCATGGTTTGGGATCAGAGTGGTCAGTCACGTGACACACTGAGTATTCATCTGAATTTTTCTCCTGGTTTTGGAATTGAGAAGCCACTTAGTGTTCTGGGCGGACTTACACTTTAAACCAAGGACATGTAAGATGCAAGTTGCCATTTTGAATAAGAGTACAAAGTTAAAGAGGCAATACATATAATGAGAGGACTAGATGGATCAAAGTGGGAGGTGGGGCTAGCCCTATAACCAGCATCTCCCTTTCAGCCTCCTTGCTCCACCACTCCCACGCTCTGGTCTTCTCCTACCCATCTTTTTTTTTAATACATAATTTTTTATTTATATATGTATATTTTTTATCAAATCTAGACCCATGTCCCCCATTCTATCCCCCCACTCCACCAGAGCTCATGCATTCTGCCAAACATGCTTTTCATCTCTTCCTCAGTCTTTCTCAATGTTCTCCATGTGGAAGTTGACTGTTTTGGGCAGAGTTCACTGTTTCAGTCAGTTCTTTGATGCAATCCTTCCTGTTGTTGTTGTTGTTGTTGTTGTTGTTGTTTCCAATATGCATCACTCCCAGCTGCTTGGACAAAAGCTCAAGGGGCCATGCACAAGAAATAGTTACAACTAGGTAATTGGCACTAGCATCCACAAATGAGGGATACCATTCGTTGTTTGTTTTTCTGGGACTGTGTTACTTCACTCAGCATGATGTCCTGTCCTCTAGCTCCAGCCATTTTCCTGCAAAGCTCATGATGTCATCTTTCTTTACTGCTGAATAGAACTCCATTGTGTAGATGTACCACATTTTCTTCTATCCACTCATCAGTTGAGGGGCATTTGGGTTAGTTCCAGCTCCTTGCTATTGTGGAGAGATCTGAAATAAACATGGCCGTGCATGTATCTCTGCGGTGGGGTGAGTCTTGAGGGTACATGCCTAGGAATGGTATGGCTGGGTCGGGTCCACCTTCTTTTCCATAGAAATCAACTTTCAGTATTCCTCATCTAAGTATTTAGATCACGCAGACCATACAACATTTTATATCTGTGTCTGACTTATTTCACTTGGCACAATGTATCCAGGTTCATCTAGATTAACTTGAATTTCTGAAAAGAATTCTAAATTCCATTTTCTTTTAAAGGCTGAATATCATTCTACTGTTTATATATACCACTTTATTTCATGACATTTGGATCAAACCCCAGATGTGTGTATTAGGTAAGTGCTATATTACCGAGCTATACCCCCAACTATTAGTATTTTGAGATGGAGGGGAGGAACATCTTACTATGTAGCTCAGGCTAGCCTTGAACTCATGAACTTGCTGGGATTACAGTCATATGCCCAGTTTATAAATTACATTTCTTGGGGCTGGAGAGATGGCCTAGCGGTTAAGAGCGCCGACCGCTCTTGCAGAGGACCCGGGTTCAATCCCCAGCACCCACATGGCGGCCGAGAGCCCTCTGAAACTCCAATTCCAGGAGAACTCCAGTTCCAGGGGAGTCCGACACCCTCTTCTGACCTCCGTGGTGTTGCACGTCACGGGTGCACAGACTTGCATGCAGACAATACATTCATATACATACGGAAATAAATTAAAAAAAATAAATAAATTACATTTCTTTATCCATTCACCTGTGGATAGGCATATAGGTTGACTCTATATTTTGAATAGTGCTACAATAAACATGGGATTGCCACAGGGTTGAAGCACATACTACCCTTCCATGGGACCTGAGTTCAATTTCTAGCAATCACAATGAGTTCGTACTGCCTTTAACTCCAGCTCCAGGGGATCTGATGCCCTCCTCTGGCCTTCACAGGTACTGCACTCATGTCCACATAATTAAGAATAAAATCTAAAAAAAATATATCTATAGGAGTGCAGATTGTTTTTTGTAGCATACCGATTTCCATTTATTTAGACACAGAGAAGTAGGAGTGCAGGATTTTAAAGTCCTTTATTTTACATTTTTAGAGGGACCTCTCTGCTGCTTGTCACGGAGGCCCCAAGTTACATTTCCACCAACATTGCGTAATGGTTCTACTTTCTCCACCTCATTCTCAGGAGTTGTTATCTTTAGTATTTTTGATAACAGCCCTTCTAGCTAAGTATGATAAGAAATATCTCATTTTTGCTTTAACTTGTATTTCTCTGATAATTGGAGATATTAAGAATTTAAAAATTCTTTATTTTATTTAATTAAAATAAAAATTAATTAGGGCTGGAGAGATGGCCTAGCGGTTAAGAGTGCCGACTGCTCTTACAGAGGACCCAGGTTCCATCCCCAGCGCCCACATGGCAGCCGAGAACCGTCTGAAACTCCAATTCCAGGAGAACTACAGTTCCAGGGGAATCCAACACCCTCTTCTGACCTCTGCGGCATTGCACGACACGGGTGCACAAACCTGCATGCAGACAGTACATTCATACACATACAGAAATAAATAAAATAAAATAAATAAAAAATTGCTTAATTAAATTTATTTTAACTGATAAAGTCATAAAAAATCTACATGTTCATGGGTACCTGTGATATTTTGATAAATATATGCATAACACTGTATAATGTTTAAAGCAGGTTAAAATATCTATTTCCTCAAACATTGGTCATGTTTATTATGATAAAGGCTTTGAAATCTTTTCTTTGAGGTTTTTTTTGAGATATTTAGTGCATGTATGTTATGCAGAGTGACCCTACTGTTCATGTGTCCACCAGGACATCTTGCTCCTATGCAGTGATAGCTGGGTGCTCACTACTACACTTTTCTCCAGCATTCTCTCTTCACGACCTGTTATCCACCCCAAATGACATATTTAAAGTATAAAACATTTCAAATAACATTGAAATATTTTTTAAAAACTTTCCCCCTTTATATCACTGCATTCTACCACTTCTCCATGAAGCCTTCCTCACCCCTTGGATGTTCATTAGTTTCCTGACCTCTCTGAATTTTCAGATTGAAACATGCACCTCTAAGATTTCCAAGCTAGCATCCAGCTATGATAGATGATGTGTGATGTTTGTCTTTCTGAGTCTGGGTTACCTTATTCAGGTTTGTTCTTTCCAGTTCCATCCAGTTACCTGTGACTTTCATTTTTTTTTTTTTTCTTGTCTTTTTGAGACAGGGTCTCCCTGTAGACCCAGCTGTTCTGGAACTCACTCTGTAGGCTGGCTTGAACTCATAAAGATCTGCCTGACTCTGCCTCCCAAGTGCCAGGATTAAGGCATGCACCACCATGCCCAGCTCATGTTTTTTTAAAGAGCTGAATAATATTCTATTGTGTATGTACCGCACTGTCCTTATCCATTCATCAGTTGATGGATATCTAGGTTGTTTCCAATTTCTGGCTATTAGGAAAGGACAGCAATGAATATCAGACTAGGAAGGGTTATACGGCATGGAGAATGGGATGGCAGGGCAGAGGAGGGTGTATGTGGAAGGATAAGTAACATTATCCCTTATTCCATAAGCCATATGGAAACCCACCACTATAGAAACTTCTTAACGTATATAAATATACATCATGAAAAGACATTAAAAGGAATTATCCTATAACAGGAGAGCATTGTTCTTTCTAGACATGATAGGCTAATGAAAAAAAAATAACCCTCAATGCTAGGAATGGACTCACTCTCAAGAAGCTATAGAACAAGGATCTCATAGACCCTCACATAACAGCAGCCATTGCCCCTGGTCGTGGTTACCCACCAGAGCTGGATGGTAAGACCTTACTGTTGATAGGGTTCCACAGACCCCTGAACAATACAGCCACTGCCCCTGGTCTTGGTTACCCAGCAGAACAGGATGGTAAGACCGTATTGATGAAGACACTGTGTACACGAGCTATGAAATGAATAGGGAGAAATCAAGGTGGTGCTGACTTCAGAGCATCATAATCTCCATGGGCTCGAGACCATAGTGCTAGAAGGTTCTGTGCATGCTACTGGAAGGAAAAAAAAAGTCATCAACCTTCCCCAGCTGTGAATCCTATAAACTACAATAACATCTGGCCTGGCAAGATACGCCCACTGGTGTGATAGTGGCACAATTGTTATGGGAGCGATCAACCACTCTTTAACTGGATTTGAGGTCTGCTTCCTAGGATGGAGCCCATACCTGATATTGATATCAGGTCTGGGAATCCGAGGCTGGATGGGTCATAGGACATAAGGGAGAACCTAACACTAGTTTTGGGTTAAACAATTATAATATTCAATTGACTCTTATTGACTATTGTTCTATCCATAGATTAATGTGTCTCACAACTCTCACCAGAGAAGTTTCATCATACGACAGGTGGTGATTAACACAGAAATCAACAACTGGCCATGTGCAGAGGACAAGAGGCTGCAGAATGCTGATCCCTCAACATCAAACTTCCACCTCCCATCATTCAGGGATCATTGGAAGAAGGGGCAGAAGGAATGTAAGAGCCAGAGGATGACCACAAAGAAACAGAGTTTTCCAGTTACTCGTATGAACTCACAGCAATGGTGACAGCGTGCACAAGTCCTATGCAAGCAAGCTGAAACCAGAAAAAAATCCCAGCATAGAGATGAGGAAGTGGGTGAGAAACTCCAACTCCAGCTAAGGAAATTGTGGCAACAGTTGAAAGCTGGGGGGGGGGGGGAGCAGAGACGGTGTCTTTCAAGGATATGATTCTTGGTAGGTTAACCAGGCTCCAGTGGTGGTGGTGGGCACTAAATTACCAGGGAGCAATAAGGGGAGATAGGAGATATGGATACCATCAAATTATATTATATGAAAATTACAAAAATTCAATAAAAAATGTCAATTTCTCCTCCTCTACCAGATAAGTACTTTGAAAAAGCAGAGTGGGAAATGTAACTCTGCATCATTTCTACAAACTTATATATTTAAATGTTATAAATGCTATAGTACATTTTATTGATTGATCTTTTATTTATTCTTTCACTTCATACGTGTGTTCAATGTAGCTTGATCCTACCTTCTCCAACTATCCCCTTCCACTCCTGCAGACATCCTCAACACCTCCCCTTCCCACCTTCATGCCTTCTTTTTTTTTTTTTTCCCTGTAGCCCACTGAGTCCCATTAGTGCTGCCTGCCGGAGGACTGATTTTGTTGGAGTGACCTCAGGCGGGTCTCATGCAGGTAACCATAACTGCAGTGTGTTCATGAACACAATGGCTAGATCATGTCTAGACAACAGTATTTTACAGCACTCCTCCTACCTTCCAACTCTTGCCTTCTTTCCACCCCCTTTTGAGATGTTGCCTGAGCCTTGATAGAGTTGACATACATGTTCCATTTAGGACTAGGCACTCAACTGTCACTTATTCTCAGCACTTTGAGCAGTTCTGAGTTTCGGCATGGACTGCTGCCCACTGCAGAATAAGCTTCCCTGACCGAGGTGAAAGCAGTGCTAATCTAAATATATGTATATGTGTATAAACATAAATACTTAGAAGGCAACTTGACAGCATGTCCTTCTAGCCAAACAACAGTGGTAGGTTGCTCCTTAGGGCCCAAAACCTCCCCTCTAGCACATAGGATTAGAGAGTAGATTTTACAACTTAAAAAATTTAATACTGCCAGGTGTGGTGGCACACACCTTTAGTCCCAGCACTCAGGTGGCAGAGACAGGTAGATCTCTGGGTGCTCAAGGCCAGCCTTGTATACAAAGTGAGCTCCAGGACAGCTGGGGCTAAAGGGAGAACCTATCTCAAAAAAAGAGCACGAAAAAAAGCAAAAAAAATTTAATACTTTTCATGATTTCCCTCACATGGCTATTGGTATTTTTATCATTGACCTAAGTGAGTCTTCGAATCTATACTCGTATTCCCAACACTCAAGAGGCAGAGGCAGGAGAATGAAGGGTCCAGAGCCAGTCTCTGCTACACATCGTACTTAAGGTCGGCCTGAGCAATACAAAGCCCTCTCTCAAAATAATGACAAGTGTGGCTTTGTGGCGCACGCCTTTAATCCTAGCACTTGGGAGGCAGAGGCAGGTGGATCTTTGTGAGTTCAAGGCCAGCCAGGTCTACAGAGTGAGTTCCAGGACAGCTGGGGCTACAGGGAGACCCTGTCTCAAAAAAAAAAGCAAAACAAAAAAAGAAAATGAAATTTTCTGGCTGGTCCTGGTGGCGCGTGCCTTTAATCCTAGCATTTAGGAGGCAGAGGCAGGCAGACCTTTGTGAGTTCAAGGCCAGCCTGGTCTACATAGTGAGTTCCAGGACAGCTGGGGCTACAGGGAGACCCTGTCTCAAAAAAAAAAGCAAAACAAAAAAAGAAAATGAAATTTTCTTTTGTTGTCACTCCCAATAATAGCTGTTAATGACTTAATCTATGTAACCATCAGTACATACATATTTACACAGGATTTCTGAAGTGAAGATAGAGTTGGCTTGCTTTGTTTACAACAAGCATTCCTCCACCTAAAATTTTTAAATAGAGTAAAAAAAAAAAAAGCCGGGTGTGTTAGCACATGTCTTTAATCCCAGCATTTGGGAGGTAGAGGCAGGTGGACCTCCATGAGATTGAGGCCAGCCTAGTCTACATACTAAGTTCTGGGCCAGTTGGAGATACAGAGAGATGTGTGTGTGTGTGTGTGTGTGTGTGTGTGTGTGTGTGTGTTAAAAAGTAGAATAACAACCCCAATGATAGTAGCATAAAATCAGCCAATAGTGTTTTGTTGTTGCTGTTCTGGACAACGGGAGGGAGAATGTGAGCCACTTGGTGTGATGGCTTATTTCTTCCTCTCAACAGCCAACACAGCACTGCCATTCCATTCTGACAAATAAAGAGACCAAAGATTGGAGTGACTTCGGTATCTTGGTCAAAGTCCTGTAAATGGAGCCAGGGTTCAAACACAGCCAGTGTAGCTGTCTGATATAGGCTATTGGTGTGCATTTAGGAGACTGACTAAACGGAACAAAGCTTGAAACCCTTGTCTGAATCCATCAACTCATCTTGTCTGAACCCATCAACTCGTCTTGTCCGAATCCATCAACTCATCTTGTCTGAATCCATCAACTCTTCTTGTCTGAATCCATCAACTCATCTTGTCTGAATCCATCAACTCGTCTTGTCTGAATCCATCAACTCATATTGTCTGAATCGATCAATTGTCTTGTCAGAATCCATCAACTCGTCTGTCTCCATATGTCAGTAGCATCATGGGAACACTTGACAGATACATGTTCAATGAATAAAAAAGATGAATTTATTTTATAAACATCATGTACATTGGTGTTCAAGTACCAAGCCATGTTCTTCCTGTTGTTCCTCATCACCTGGTACCCATTCTGTTTCAACCCTAGGGCCAAGCCCCTGGCTAACTTTCCTCTGCAGGAAGATCTCTGTTGTTCAATGTTCTTCACCACTGCCCCCGGATCTCCTTATTTGGGTACCCTATTCCACAGATCAACTCAGTAGAACACTGAGCACCATTCTTATACTAGGTTCTAGGTGGAAAGAAAAACAAACAGATTTCACCTATGACCTAGGAACTCAGCACTTGGCTTTAAAAATTTTCTGACTGCTTTTTTGTGTTAATATAGATGGGAACATCAAATCTCTTGACCTTCACAACAGGAAATATGCATGGATCTTGGTTTATTTCTGCTTCTGATTTTAGTTCCTTTGATAAGTGTTAAATAAGGTTCATTCAGTTTTCCCCTCCCAGGATATTTCTCCAAATCATCTGATAGCAAGTCTTAACATGTCTCTGTTGTTGTAATGAAGACATTTCCACCTCCTTAGCTTCAATGTGCCCCGGGGGACACAGGCTAATTTCTACCCTGATAAATCACAAATCAGTTTAGACTAGCAGAGAGTCTTAGGCATGGAGAAGTCAATTACTCTGTTCCATTAATATTTGCCTGCTCTACAGATGACCATAGCAGACAACCTAGTTAAAAAAAATCAGTTTTCACATGTAATGCTGGGTAATCATTACAAATATGACTATGATGGTTTGGATTAATGTCTCCAAAGACTCACATGTTACAGGCCTGGTGTCTACTCGTGGCAGTACTAGGAGCCATGGTGACCTTTCTTAGCAGATGGGGTCTAAGGATTTATATCACAGTCGGTGTATCCTTGAGGGGTTACTGGGACTCTGTCTTCCTCCAATTTGTTTTCCCTTTGCTTCTGGGCTGCTATGAGAGGCTTCCTCTGCTGCTTGTTCCTACCGTAATGTACCCTGCTGCTACAGGCCCAACATTAATCGAGCCAAGTGAACATGGGCTGAAAACTTTGAAACCAAAAGGAAAAATAAGCTTCTCTGTATAAGTTGTCTATATCAGGCATTTTCCCATAGTTATGGAAAGCTGATTAACTTCTTTTCTTGTGGTCAATTTATGCATTTTTAATAGGCAGTTATTAAGAATTTATCACAAACATGGTTCTAGCTCCCTCCAGGAACTCACAGACTGGGCAAAGGTTGGGGTATTTTGGAGAATATATCCTGACGATGAAAAGGGTGCAAGGTAAGAAGCTAATTAGACTATAGTAAACCAAAGACTGTTTCTTGGTGTGAATTTAGCAACAAGTCACTGAACCAATAGGGACATGTTGGTAGAGTCAAGCAAGGATTCCTATAACACCTGAGCTGAGTTTCAAAGACTAAATAATTGTATTAAGCAAAAAAGTCAGAGATAGGAAAGAACAGAAACAGTTTGGTTTTTTTCTGGGAGCTTCAAGTAGTTTGTGGTCATTGAGCTGCTCAATATGAAACTCCAGTAATGATATGAGTCAATGTGAGAGTGGTTGGGGCCCAGGGCAGGAAGAGCTGGGTAGCCAGTGCTACAGACTGCGGCCTTTACGCTGTAGTAGCCAGTGGCTATGCAGAAAGTAGTTAATCTGAGAAAAGGCAAGGTAATATTAATGTTCTAGAAAGATCTCTTTTGGCAAAAGTTTAAAAAACATGCATGCCTTTTGGTATAGTGATTCAATTTCTAGGAAATTATTCTGTGCAGGAATAACAATTTAACTACTGGAAAGTCATGAAATTATCTTTACCTGTAATCATGAAAACTTGGGAATCATCCAAGGCAGAGTTCTGAAAAATAAATTTTGGTAAATTTGTATGATAAAGAGTATTAGATATTTTAAGATATGAAGATTATTATTTTGTAGATAAGGAAAATTACTTATAATAAATACACAAAAGGGAAAAGTTAATGTGTTCTGTGATCTGCTTTTGAGTATTTCTCTAGACATATCTATAAGAACACGCTGAATGATGTATTTAAGTATGAATCTCTCTAAACACTTGGATTATGGGTATCATACATTTTCTTTTAACTTATTTGCATTTTATGTTTTTTTATTTTGTTTTTAATTATTTTTATTTTTTTATGTGTATGAGTGTACTATCTGCATGTACGTTGGTGCACCATTGTCATGCAATGCTTTGGAGGTCATAAGAGGGCGTCGCATTCCTCCGGAACTGCAGTTAAAGAAGGCCCTTAGCCGCCATGTGGGTGCTGGGAATAGAACCCGGGTTCTCTGCAAGAGCAGTTGGTGCTCTTAACCACTAGGCCATCTCTCCAGCCCCAGCATTTTATGGTTTTTAAATAATAAATAATATTACTTTTCTCTTGGGCTTTATAGTCCTTCTTTCTGTTGTATGACCTCATGATACATTCTATGTTCTCCTTCTTGCTCCAATTCATGTGATCTTAGACGTCTTTGAACAAGAATTAAAAGCACAGCCTTCAGTTATCATTCAGTATGAGGTTTAGAGTAACCAATGTGTAATCCACTTTCTTCTTATTCTTGGTAACTCTGGGATGAGAGCTACCTGCTTCTACTTACCTGGCTTTGGGTTCATGAGCTGTGAAAGTCACTTACTTCCTTTAAAGAAGATAAAGTCATCCCCAAATGTCATGCTTAGTTCTTAGCCCTGTTGAGTCTCCCCAATTGATCCCTTATAATCAGCAGCACTTGGGGACCATGAGAATATTTCTGAAGTTGTTTAAGTCATCTTCCAGATCTCAGCCCATCCTTTTCTAAGGTTTTTATACTGATTTTATGTTCAGATTCAAGTTGGTCAAACATTACACTGTATTCTTAAATTATCTTCTTCCAGCCTTTCTTCCAGCCTCGTGCTGGTGCCTTCTTCTTGGTGGTGTTTTCTTCTGGTCTGATTTGCTGCCATCCCTTAAAACAGTGGTTCTAGTGCATAACACCTGTACAAGATGAACCCAGTCAACATTCTAGGATAGAAGGGAGAGAGGCTCTTGAGCTCCCCTGCCCTAACTCCCCACAACTGAGGAGCAATTAACAGTTGATAATTTCTGCCAGAGTTGCATTTCTTTAAGAGTATGGCTCCTGGTTGGTCACATGATCCAGTGAAAGGTCTCACACCCAGAAGAATACAGGCAGCACAAACCGGACTTGCTAGGTTATCCCTCAGGAAGTGTAGACTATTGGGGGAAGGGTGAGGAGATGGCTCTGAGCTTAAGAGCACTGGCTGCTCTCTTGCATAGGACCTGGATTTGATTCCCAGCACCCACATGGTTGCTAACAACCATCTGTAGCTCCAGTTCCAGGGGAATCTGATGCCCTTCTCTGGCTTCTGCTGGCTTTGTACAACATGGGTGCAGTTATATACATGTAAGTAAAACCTTCATAAAAATAAAAATAAAAATTTTTTAAAGAACTGTATACTATCTAACAAAATTCCCAGTGCTAGACATGGGAAACCCTCCTTTGAGTGGTTGGTTGCAGGTAAAGAGATTCCTAAAACAACACAGGCTATTGCCATTGCCCTTGGTAGCCTTCTGGAACTTGAAGGAAAGATCCTATTGCTAAAGACACCATATAATTTGGACACAGGACACAATGAATTGAGCTGTAACTAACATGGAAGCCATCTCCCTGAGGACCAGCATTATAGCATCAGAAGGTGTGATACAAGGTTCCAAGGGAGAAAGGCAATCAATAGTCTTACCTAGCTGTAAAACTGTGAACTACAGCAATGAATGAGCTGCCAACCAAGATATCCCAAATGGTGCAGTAGTGGCACTTCTGTCTTGGAGGTAACCAACAACTATCTAATTGGACTTAAAATCTACTCAGTAGGAGGGAATTCGTGCTTGTCACTATGAATCTAGCCAAATACCCATGGCTGGAGAAGTCATAGACCCTAGAGAAGAACCTACAACTGCTATTTACCTGAACAAATACAATTTCTAACAGTATTCCAAAATATCCTTAAACATACAGGTAAGTGTAGCTCTCACTTCTCATCAAAGAAAGCTTCTTTTTACAACAAATGGAGATGATTATAGACAGACACGGTTGGTCAAAGTGCTGAGAATAAGTGACATTGAGATACCCCACCCTAATTGATACATCTAAAATGCAGCCCGTACATGTAAGCCTCAGGGAAATTCACAGAAGATGGACTGGAAAGATTTTAAGATTCAGAGGACCAGGATGCTATTGCTAGATAGTGTCTTCCAGACATGACAGGGGAGTTGTGCCCATGAAGTCTCAACAATATGGCTGCCCAAGAAAGACTCACACAGGGAGAACACCAGCTGACATGCCAACCTGATGGGGGAGATTTCACAAGGTTCTACTCTAGATGAAGAGCTACAGGCTTGGTTCTCAGATCCCACATCGTGGAAGGAGAGAACCAACTTCACAAGTTGTCTTCTGACCTCTAGACATGTGCCACACTATATTTAAGGGCTATATCTTTTACTCAATTTAATTTTTATTGAAATATAGGTCACATATCTAATATCTTTCTCACATGTCTAATATCCAATGGGGATGTAATTTTCTTTACTGTTCTCTCCCATAGTGTTGTTTGTCTCTGCTTCTCTGTGTGGGCCTTGACCCATTCTCTTCCGTTTCCCCTGTGTGACAATAGGTCAGTAGGTCTAGCCTTCCTTCCTTTCAGCCCATGCTTCCCAAATCAGAATTGCTCTATAGTTCTTTTAGCTGAGAATTCCCAAGGAGTACTTATAGTGATGTCAAGGTCCCTTGCCAATTCCTAAACGAGTCACTGTGGCCAAAGAAATGAAATTATGAGGGGTACAGACACTAGTAACTTGCCTGTTGTCTATGAAATAATCCCACAGCCATGTATATGTGGGTTATTAGAAAGAAGACATCGGGGCTGGAGGGATGGCCTAGCGGTTAAGAGCGCCGATCGCTCTTGCAGAGGACCCGGGTTTGATCCCCAGCCACCCACATGGTGGCCGAGAACCATCTGAAACTCCAATTCCAGGAGAACTCCAGTTGCAGGGCATCCGACACCCTCTTCTGACCTCCACGGCATTGCAGGACACGGGTGCACACACCTGCATGCAGACAGTACATTCCTACACATACCGAAATAAATAAAATAAAAAATTAAAAAAAGGTAGCCGGGCGTGGTGGCGCATGCCTTTAATCCTAGCACTTGGGAGGCAGAGGCAGGCGAATCTTTGTGAGTTCAAGGCCAGCCTGGTCTACAGAGTGAGTTCCAGGACAGCTGGGGCTACAGGGAGACCCTGTCTCAAAAAGACCAAAAAAAAAAAAAAAAAAAAAAAAAAAAAAAAAATTAAAAAAAGAAAGAAGACATCAAAGTTGAAAGGGGGTGTATTGGGAAGAAGAGGGGTCCCAGAGGAAAGTAGGAGGGCAGTAAGAGAGGGGATGGGGGCTACATCTAATCAAAATACATCATAAAAATTTTTTAATTTGTCAATAACAAATAAGTATTTAAAAAGATGGGATTGTGTACTAGTTGGAACAACTCCCACTGGGTGGCAGTTGGTACTGGAATAGAAAACCCCATGAGGTTTTTCCTGAACAGAATAGAATGAGACCAAAGAAAAGATATAAATGGGGATAGAGCCATCTGCGTGACTCTCAACGCAACCTCAGCTCAGGGCTGCATTTCAGAGATCTCTTTGGAAACAGTACTTCAATGCAGACAAATTCAGAAGTCTTGGGTTTTCCTGCTTCTTCTTGGCCCCTTTGAGGATGATTCCTTAGGTCTGCTAGGCCACTCACTCTTCCATATAATGAATGACAGAATGGACTTTTTCATTACAGCTTTCTTGAACTTCTCATCCTCCCACTTCAACGTCTCCAAAATGTTGGAATTATAGGCATATGCCACCACACTGGCCAGATCTATGGGGTGATGAGGACTGAACTCACGGCCTCACATATGGTAGGCAAGGATTCTATTAATTTAAACCACATCCCAGACCTGATTACAGTTCAAAACCTCAACTCAATTCCAAAATGGAGTCTGAGGTCCGTGACAGCCAGCATACCATTATGCAAAACATTTTGCTTCTATCTGTGTATTCTAAGAAGAAGGTTCATAGAGCTTTGTTCCCATTAAGAAACTTGTGTTGGACCAAAAGATTAAGACAAAGAGGAGGACTTCAGTGTTTCTCAATGGGGGTGTCAATGGCATTTGGGCAAGGGAGCTTGTTGTTGTGCTTAATATTTAGTACTTGTGGTCCATATCTCTTAAAATGTCTGGAACTGCTCCAGGTCCATCAATTCCTCCTCCCATACCTGAGCACTGATAATGGTGGACCTGGATAAGATCAGAAATCTAGATACATTCTGCTTTCCTGGCTTACCTTTCCCCATTACTTTTGACC
The DNA here is from genome assembly GCA_009823505.1 of Rhizomys pruinosus. Taxonomy (NCBI): domain Eukaryota; kingdom Metazoa; phylum Chordata; class Mammalia; order Rodentia; family Spalacidae; genus Rhizomys; species Rhizomys pruinosus. The sequence continues at coordinate 1,304,268 of VZQC01010158.1, forward strand.
TCTAATTTCCAGTAGTTCATGTGTCAAAGAACTCCCTGAAGTCTTTAGTAGTGTTTTCTGGTATTTTGTCCTGTTTATATAGTAAAGGACCTGAAGAAGTGTGCTGGATAGCTTTAGTGTCAACTTGACACACCTGGGTTGAGGGAGCCTCAACTGGGGAACTGCCTCCATTGGACTGGCCTGTGGCCATATCTGTGAGGTACTTTCCTGAGTGTTGAGCAGTGTGGGAGGGCCCAGCCCACTTTGGGTGGTATCACCCCTGGGCAGTTTGCTCTGTTTTATATAAGAAAGCAGGCTGAGCATGGGCCAAGAGAGCAAGCCAGTAAGCAACGTTCCTCCATGGTCTGTGCTTCAGCTTCAGCTTCCAGGTTCCTGCCCTGAGTTCCTGCTTTGGGCTCCCTCAGTGATGAACTGTGACCTGGGAGATTTAAGTTAAATAAACCCTTTTCTTCCCAAGTTGGTATTGGTTGAGTGTTTTGTCACAGCAATTGAAGACAAACTAAAAAAAAAAATATTTTGGAACTAATTTTATTATGAGATTTTTGTAATTGCTACGGCAACACAGTACATACTTTCCCAAGTCCTCAGCAAATCACCCCACTTCTCTCTTTAAAGCTGTGAAATTGAAAAACACTTCATTGTGAGGCCAGACAGGGAGTGTGTGGGTTGTGGGTGGTGTCCAGCCATCATGGTATCCTTCTTACAATTTCCTCCTAAGATGAATATTTAACTTATTTCTGAAAGAACAAATACACAGAAGAGATGCTAGCTTGAAAAGGATATCTTCAATATGGGCTAAAAACAACAATGAACAAGAATGACCAGTGGGCTGTTTGTTTATTGTAAAAAAAAAATATGTGTGTGTGTGTGTGTGTGTGTGTGCACACGCACACACACATATGTCCCTGTGTGGAGGTCAGAGGGCATCTCTCAGGTCAGGAGTTAGTGATTCTCTCCTTCCACATTGTGGGTCCTTGGGATCAAGCTCAGATTGTGAGGTTTGGTGGCAATCATCTTTACTAGTTGAGCCATCTTGCCTGCCCAGAAGCGTATATATAGACTGCTTGTCAATTTTTCTTATTTTAATTAATTATTTATTTTTTAAAATTTCTTTAAATTAATTTTATTTATTTCTGTATGTGTATGAATGTACTGTCTGCATGCAAGTCTGTGCACCCGTGTCGTGCAATGCCGCGGAGGTCAGAAGAGGGTGTCGGATTCCCCTGGAACTGGAGTTCTCCTGGAACTGGAGTTCTCTTGGAACTGGAGTCTCAGACGGTTCTCGGCCGCCATGTGGGTGCTGGGGATCGAACCCGGGTCCTCTGCAAGAGCGGTTGGCGCTCTTAACCGCTAGGCCATCTCTCCAGCTCCATTTTTTGAGACAGCGTCTCAGTGTCGCTCTGGATGGCCTGGGACTTACTATGTAGACTAGGATGGCCTTGAACTCACAGAACTCTGCCTGCTTCTGTTGGAATTAAAGCCATGTGCCACACCACCAAGACAATTTTTCTTACTTTTGACTTGCAACACCATCTCAAACAGGTTTCCCAATATTTTCTTTTATAGATGAGGAAAGTGTGGCTTCTAGGAATCGAATGACATGTCTATGATTGCACAGAACTTAGAACTAGGGTTTTCGACTATCTTCAAGTACCATCCTTAACTCTAATGTCTCAAAGCAATTTTTTTCTTTTTAAATAAAAGGAAGACATCTATTGGAACTGATAAAACAACAACAACAACAACAACAAACGGGTCTGGAAGTATAAGAGAACTAAAACGGAGCCAGTTACCTAAGCTGGGAAGCTGGGAGGGGGCTCAGAAACTCCTAGCAAAGCACACTCTCCTTTGAACTCTCAGCCAACTGAGAAATTGAAAGCAGACGGCGGTGACGCTGTTTGGTAACTCGGTGCCTTTTTAAAATTCACTGAATCTTTCAAGTGCTGCTTTAGATTAGAGGTGGCTAATTGGATAAAAGGAAGGGAGGCGTTCAGCTGATGAAAAGTATTGTAAGAGCCCAGACAGCCAGTTCCAGAAAAAGAACGCACAAGAACAACTTCTCCAGTAATGTTTTCATTACAACGGTGAAGGAAGGGTTCCAACATTCTGTTCCAATCCGAGGACAAGTTGATGTGTCCCAGCAGCCCAGAGAGAGATGAGGGCCCATAGAAGCGCTTTTATTTTAAGACGGGCTTGGATGCAGAAACTTTCTAGTGCCAAAACCCTTTAGTATTTTATTTTTAAAATGACTCCGCGTGCCCTCACAAATGTCCGAGCCGGGAGGAGGAGAGACCGTAGGACAGCAGGCTGAGTCCGTTCTTATTAATATTAAACAGCCAAGTCTGTACCCTTGAGGCAAGTGAGAGAAAAGCGAGAGGAGCTGCTGACATTGACAATGAATCCAAACAGGAGTTGCACTAGCGGTGTCCACCACGTTGCCTCTTCCCCGCTTGGCCTTCTGGAAGTTGTAGTCTTCCTGGGAGCCGCTCCTCTGGAGAGCGGGGATGATTAGCCAAAGAGGAACTACAAATCCCATGATGGACCGGGGCGGGCCCCTCCCGCCGGGGTGCGAGTGTAAACTCACCGCGCTGGGGCGGGCAGCAGCGCGCGGGCTGCTGAGCCGGGCTCGGCGTGGGACGCACTGCGCGGGGGACCCAGGCCCTGACACCTCGCTGGGTGCCCGAGTTCGGCTCCCACTTCCAACCAGTGGAAGGCAGGCAGGCGGGAGCCATGCAGTCCGAATCCGGGATCGTGCCGGATTTCGAAGTCGGGGAGGAGTTTCACGAAGAACCCAAAACCTACTACGAACTGAAAAGTCAACCTCTGAAGAGCAGGTGAGGGTGACAGCCGACGGGAGGCGCGCCGGGGGCCGGGGCTGCGCGTGGGCCGCGGGGAGGGCAGCCGGCCCGGCGAGCTGCGGGACAAGGACCCGGTGCCCTTGCTTTGGGGCGCTGGGGGACCTGGCCCGGCGTCGGGGTCCCGCCGCGCGCCGCCCGTAGATGCGGGTGTCTGACGGCGGCACTGCCGGGCTCGTGCGGGCCGGGGGCTCTCGACGCAGATGCCCGCCGGCGGGGCTGCAGGGGCGTTGGGGAGCCTCCCGCCCAGGAGGGGTGGGAGGAGCAGGGGCGCGGACCAGGTGCTTCTGGAAGAGTTTCCCTGAAGATTCCAGAGGGCGGGGCGCTCCGAGAGGGAGGGCGAGCTTGGGGGTGGGGTGGGGTGGTCATCTCCCCCGGTGCTCCAGGGAAGAGGGCGAGCTTGGGGGTCATCTCCCCAGATGCTCCAGGGAAGCAAACAACTTTGCTGGAGTCTTCCCTTAGGAGCCCATCCCTCCTGGTGGAGAACCAGCTGGGACTGGCCTCCACCTGTCCTGGGGTAGCACCAAGTCAGAGGGGTGGGGATGAGAGTGGGGGGCAGCGGGTGGGCGTGTCTCCCTTTGAGCAAGGTCTCTGGGCAAGTCCCAAGCCAAAGTAAGAAAAAAAGCCCTGTGGCCTGGAGTGGCTGGGGGTGGCCTCTTCGTAGAGGTATGTGTTTAATTTGCCAGGCACTTCCAAAACTTCAGTACCAGAGTGAAGATGGCCTGAGATCTGGTGCCCCGACCCCTCTGCACACCTCTTGTACCGACTTCCTTGTGCTTGCCTGGCTGCATCAATCTGGTACCTTTCTTCCTTGAGGTCTTTGGTCTCTCTGGTCCGTGTCCACTTCTCATTTGCAATGTTCATAAAGAGGGGGATGGCCACTGGACTCTGGTATCCCCAAAGGCCCGATTTTTCAATTGTGAGATTAGATAAGGCTGGATTGGGAGCATCCTTACTGTGTCTATGCTTTGGATGAGTGAAATTCCCCCTGTCAGAGGGGCCTTGGGGGAGGTCCAGACCTCAGGGAGAATGAAAAACTGGGAGGCAGGAGTGAGGTGGTAGAATCCTTGCTTAGGGAGAGATGGAGGCTGGCTCTTGATCTGCTGGAAAGGGGAGGCAGGTTAGTTTCCTTCAGGGCTGGAGCAACCTGGGGAGGAAAGTCTTGAAAGAGTAGCGCCCCCCCCCCTGCCTTGTCCCATCCCGTCCCATCCCGTCCCCCATCCTCCCCCCTCCAAGCCTTTTTACACATGCTTATTGCAAAGTGGAAGGAAATGTGTTAGTAGTGAGATGCATAAAGTCAGCCTTTTGCTGGTGGCTTCTTTCCATAATGGCTGTTTTGTGTGTGGTTGTAGATTGTGTGTGTTGGGGGCTTTGGGTGATATTGTGTAGGGGGTATTGTTGGTTATGCTCATTGGGGCTTTATCTGCCTGTGCTGAAGGGACCAGTGTTTTACTGAGCAGTCCCTGTTTTTGCTTCTATAAGCAAATGCTTACTTGGCCAGAGAGAGAGAGAGAGAGAGAGAGAGAGAGAGAGAGAGAGAGAGAGAGAGAGAGAGAGAGAGATTGAGATTCTGAAAGAAATGAATTAACTGGACTGTTTGGAACATTTTTGATGGTAGCTGATACGTAACGTTACATGAGTTTGAGGGAATAAGAAAAATACTGTGAGGAAAAAGCCAGATGAGTTGTTCCTATGCTTATGTGGAAGGATTTGGGCATGTTCTTTGTCAGAGTCAGCAAAAAAACAAAACAAACAAACAAAAAAAGACTTGCAAGGGTGTACATCCTCCGAGGCTAGCTGCAGACTTGTGTAAGGAAAAATGTGGGTGCGTGGAAAGAAACGGCTTCACACGTTGATGCTAGAAGTGGGTGTGGGGCAGAGAAGTATGGAGAAGGAAGACTAAATTAAATAAAGTTGCTGTAGAACTTGTACGTGGAGCAGACACATGCTTTTAGAAATAAACCAGTTAAATAAAATCTGTGAATAAGTATATGGAGTTAACAACATTTCATTATACTGTTTCCCTGCAGTTGTTTAAGGTGTTGCCATTGACATCTGTTAGTAGCTTGAAGAGGACCACATGTTGTTCACACCTTCTCATGGCTTTGTATCCCAAGTCTGCTGGGACGGCTCCTAAGTCCTACTTGGGAAAAACTTGAAATCAAACACTGGGGACTCCTGTAGCCAGGTCATCTATCTACTGTATTATCTAGATTATTCCAGGATTTGTCCATTTCTTGAAGACTTCTCTGCTATGACTTTGGGCATGTCACTGTTAGTCCTTCTTAACGCCTGCCTTCTTCCCTTGACCATTTTTAGTTAACTTTCAGTTCAGTAGCCAGAATATTATTGTTGGACTGATCTTTTTCAGGGCTGAGATGATTCAGTCGGTAAAGTGTTTACTGCACAAGCATGAGGATCCGAGTTCAATCCTAAGAAGCCACATAAGAAAGCCAGGTGTGCTGCTGTACACTTGGAATCCCAGCGCTGGGAAGGCAGACAGGAAGCAGGTCCCTGGGGTTCGCTGTCTGAATTGGATAGTTCCAGAGACAAGTGAAAGATCCTGCCTCATAAAACAAGGTGGAGAGTGACTAAGGAAGACACTGAGGTAAACCTGGCTTCCACACGAATGTGTGCACACACATACCTGTATCACACACGGACACATATACACATATACACGCACACAAACAAAAATGAAAAAAAACAAACCTGATTTTCAGCCAGAATAGTTCTGTCTCCCTCTGGAGACAGTTGGTCATCTTTGTAAGGAGACACTGATTGACCTCTTGCAGGTAGAGGCCAGGGAGGGTGCTGGCCACTTAACAATATACAAGACAGCTCCCACAAAAAATTACCTGGCCCCAGTGCAAAACTGAAGTTAGTGCCTGCTATCCTCTCGTAAAAGCCTTCCACGACTCCCAGTTTTTCTCAGTGCTTCACATGGTACAAGGCAGCCTATGTGGCCAGGCTGCCTGTCAGCTCTGACCTTGATCTTGCCACTCCCCTGTCCTCACCATTCTTGGAATAACCCTTCCACCTCAGGACACTTGCCTCTGCCTGGACCATCATTCGCCCAGATAGCCAGAAAACTCAGTACCTCATCAACTCCAGGTCTTCATCTAGATGTCATTTCCATATTCCCACAATTCCTATCACTGAGTTACTCTCCATCTGAATTCTCAGTCTTCCTTATCCAGTGTTTCTTCTTCGATAGCACTGTTATAACTTACAATATAATTTACTAGTATGCTATGTTGATGATATGTGTCTCTGCCTCAAACCTCAGGCTCCAGGATGGCAGGGGTTTCTGTCTGGAGCTTGTCAACTGTGGAGTTCCCAGAGCCCACAGTGGAGTTACTCAGGCTGAGTGTTCTTGATGTCTTGGGCTAGATGATTATTTTCAGTGAAGGGCTTTCTAAGGTATTAGAGGGTGCATAGTGACATCCCCAGCCTCTTCTTGTTTGAGGCTAGAGTAGTCTCCCGCCACCACTTGTAAGTCAGAAATGCTTCCACATTTTGTCCCTTGCCTGGTACCTCCATTCAGAACCACTGGCCTAGAATGAATCTGGTGCTGAGTATTTTTTGGCTGCCTGTGGCTTCCTCCTTCAGGTTGGCACTCAAGGTTAGGGGTTTAGTTTTTGGTTTTGTGCTCCACCTTGTGTTCTTCTCTAAATAGATGCCCCTAGGCTTTTTACAAAGATGAATTTCTATATTCTTCACTGTGGCTCAGCTAATATATTCAAATATTTCTTAAGGAGAGACACATTTCATTCTTAACCAAGTCTTTGACTTTAGGAATGTGATATTGCTGAGCTTAGTTTCTGTGAACCCTATGTTGACTGCCACACTGACAGGAGAGGCTCTGTGGAAGGAAGGGACACATTACGAGAAAATCTCCCTTGAAGAAGGCAGTGCTTTCCTGGGAATAATTTCTCCATAGAAGGTGGCAGAAGAAGGTAGCACCGTGAACCTGGAATTTACAGTCTGGCAAGTCCTGCCTGGGACACAAATGTGGAACTGTTGTTGCTTGAGCTCCTAGAGTCTATTGGACTGAAGAGTGACGTGTCAGAAAGTAGCATCTGTCCCACCATCCTTTGCATGGGTTGACTCTGCAGAAGTCTTTCATTTCATAGCTGCTGATGTTCTTTTTTGGGCTGACTTCAGAACTGTCTTCATGGGATTCCAGTTTCTCCTACAAATTTCAGTTCTGTTTCAGGAAGCTGCTCTTCAGTTTCCTGTAAATTAGAGATGGGAATACAAGTGAGTGTTAGGTTAATCATGGCAAGGTGAGATTGCAGTCTCCAAATGGGGAGTCAGAAGGTGTGTGAAGTTGGCAAAGCATGAAGTGAGGTGGAAAGGACAGACCTCTTCCCCTCTCTTTCTCACAGATGCACACATAAATACACACACACACACACACACACACACACACACACACACAGAAACACACAAGGCCTCTGCCATTTCTTCAGGTTATGCTGAGACTTTTTCTCTGTTTTCATATCTAAAATACTCTTTTCTGAGGCTAAAGAGATGCCTCTGTGGTTAAAAGCATGTTCTCTGGTCTCTGTGGGCACCCATGTTTACAGGCACTGCACTCATGTGCACATACCAATACACAGACACACAAATATACACATATATTCACATGCATACAAATAATTCAAATCAGTTCTTAAAAACGCATTTTAATTTTCTGAAATGACAGTCTATTCTTGGCAAAACCAAACTATCAATCTTTTTTGTGTATTTGTTTCTGGAAGTTTTTTTGACTTTTGTTGTCTGCCCAGTCTATAGGGCCCTTTAACATAGAGAGGAAAGCCCGGATCTGGCACTGTGCATCTCCCTAACCAGTTGGGTGACCTTGAGCAGGCCTAGTGACTTCTAATTAAGTTTCCTTATCTAGCGAATAGCACTCTTCTTCCTAGAGACCTTAAGAAAATGAACTGTGACACTGACTTTGGAGACAGTGCTGGCACACAGTCATCACTTATCAAATGCTGATAGATGTGGGCCTTGTTTTCTCATTTACTTACTGAGTTTTGGCACTCCAGAAGAATGTGTTTGTATGTAGTAGACTGGGGCTCTCTAGGGCAAGTTTTGCTAATGTAATAAAACTTCCTCAACCTTAGCAAACTCTTTTTTGCTTTCCTTCTATCAAAGTATTCAGAAATTTATTTTTAAAAAATTTATGTTTTTGATCCATCTGATAACAGTTCCTTTATACTGATTAAGAACTTGTAATTCCACAGCCAATATCATCCTAAATGGGGAAATGACAGAAACATTCCCTTTAAAGGTAGGAACTTGGCAAGGCTGCCCCCTGTCACCACTCCTCTTCAATACAGTGCTTGAAACACTTGCTAGAGCAATAAGGCAAGAAAAGGAAATTAAAGGAGTACTAATTGGAAAAGAGGAAGTCAAGCTATCCCTATTTGCTGATGATATGATTGTTTACTTAAGGGATGCTAAAAACTCCACCAGAAAACTCCTAGAAATGATTAACAGCTTCAGCAAAGTGGCAGGATACAAAATTAACCTAAAAAAAAAAAAATCAATGGCCTTTCTTTATACCAAGAACAAGCAACTGGAGAAAGAATTCAAAGAGACCTTCCCACTCACAATAGCCTCAAAAACAATAAAATACCTAGGAACAAACCTAACCAAAGACACCAAAGATCTCCACAACAAAAAATTTTAAAACTTTAAAGAAAGAAATTGAAGAAGACATCAGAAGATGGAAAAACCTCCCATGCTCATGGATTGGGAAAATTAACATTGTAAAAATGTCCATTTTACCGAAACTCTTGTATAGATTTAACACAATTCCAATCAAAGATAAAAAATATACATATATATATATATATATATATATACATATACATATATATGTATACATATATGTATATAAATGTATACATATATATGTATATGTGTATATGGAGATGGCCTAGTGGTTAAGAGCACTGAGAACCATCTGTAACTCCAATTCCAGGAGAACTCCAGTTCCAGGGGAATCCGATACCCTCTTCTGACCTCCGTGGCATTGCACGACATGGGTGCACAAACTTGCATGCAGACAGTACATTCATACACATGCATAAATAAATAAAATTAATAATAAAAAATAAAAAATTTTAAATAAATAAATTAAAAAAAGAACTTGTAATTGCAATATCAGCACACATGTAAATATTCATAACCAGCATGTATTTTGGAGTCCAAGGACACAGATATTAGTGCCAGTAATGATGACTAACTTGTGTTTAGTATGAACCATATTGCTAATCCTGGTTATAAGTATTTTCTTGTATATAAAATGCATTTAATATTTGCAAAAATCAAGGAGACGATAACGACTAAAAACAATAATGATATTAATTAGAATGTTAAAATTATCTAATCCTATGCGTATGCTAGTCTTTATTCTGAATATTTGAATTGTAGTAACTCAGTTAATTCTTGCTTCAGACTTGGACATCTACAGTTTTATTTTCCATTTTTCATAGAGAGGGAAATTGAGGTGTACTGAATACTATAGGGCCTAGATTTAAAGCGAGGTGGTCTAGTTGTACCTTGGGCTTTTGACAAGTAGTTTATAGCTGCGACCAGTGTGTACAGTCTTATAAGGCGGTGTGCGTGGGTTTGTAGAACCGAAAGCTGTACCACAGTGTCCTTTGTTCAAAATTCCCAGTAGGGTGTGGGGCAGATGATCATACAAGGCAGAACATGGTCTCTGTGGGCAGGTGGGCATCAGCAGTAGGAATTTATTACAGGAAGCAGAATTGGTCTGGAGTGGGCATTAGTTTTGTGGATTAATCTGTGTTTGACCTTCAAAGTGAAGCAATACTCTACAGCAGAGATGGAGCAAGAAGGCGTGGGGGGGTTGGTCTTGGAGTGGGTAGTGAAGAGCCTGGATGAAGGTGGGTAGGTTTAGAGGCCACAGTACTGTTGTGACCATGGCTTTGCCACTTAGCCAGTGCATCAGTGTTCAAAGTACTTAATCTCCTGGAGTCTCAATGAATTTGCCTATAAAATGGGATCAGTAGACTTCATCCTTTTGAGGTTGGTACAGGTTTTTAAACTGAGGCAAAAAGAAATAACTGTTCTTAGCATAGCACCTATCAATTCTAATTTTTTAAATGTATTTTTATTTTATATGTATGAGTGTTTTGTATACATGTACATGTATGCAAGTGTACCAGGTGCATGCAGTGGCCATGGAGGCCAAAAGAGAGTGTTAGACTCCCCTGGAACTGGAGTAATGGATGGTTGAGCTGTCATGTGAGTGCTGGGAACCCAACCTGGGTCCTCTGCCAAAGCTTAACCACTGAGTGATCTGTCCAGTCCCACACCTATTACTTTTAGTAAATGATGCCAGTTCTTTCTTTTGTAGTAGAATTGTACCATAGCATTTTTCTTCATCTTAACAATATTTCAACACTTACAGAATCATGTCAGAAGCAAAAAAGAAAAGACTGAGGTGCCTTAACCTGGTAGATATAGCAGTCTCATTATGCAGATTAGCTTTGTGGTATGATTGAACACTTGATTAAAGTGGGTCTCTAAGTGTTGGTTTTGCATGTTCTTGGAGATTTTCCCTTCCCCACTTCTGCTATTTATAGTTTCTTTAAGTGTATGTATGTTTAATTCCCTTTGAGTTCTGCACTGCAGTTTGCACGAGCTGATGTTTATATCTGCTCCAGTTGTGCACGAAGTGGAAAATATCCTTTTTTTAGAACAGGTCACATGTACTTACTGTCAGGAATAGGACCTCAGTGTAAAAAAATGTATCTTGGGACAAATCAAAGTTACTAAATTTCTCTCTCCAACTGCTTTGTTTCAGAACTGGCAGTATTAGGATAAAAAATTGGAAAAAAATATCCTTAGTTTCTAGTCTTTTTTTGGTCATCGTTCAAGGACAACAAGAAAGAGTTTCATTTGTTTTTTTTGTGTGTGTTCTTGTGTGTTAAGTATAAAATGTGCTTTATGGTTAGATTTGTCTTAATGAAATAAATTATAAAAATATGTTTGACTGCACTCCAAGTGTGGATTATTTGGAGGAAATAAAGAAGAAAGCAGGCCAGAGATTTTTAAATGTGGCAATCACAAGCTCTGGTATTATAAAGGCAAGTGTGCAGTTTCTTAGGAGGGTTTTCTGCTTCTATATCGAGTGTAATAGAAGACAGGAATTATATCAAGACATGCAGTCTACACCTGCATTGAGACGGACAAGGGCAAGAGGACCCTCCAGAAGAGCTGGGCTTTCTGCTGGAATTTCCCCACCTTACTTCTGTTCCCAGCAGTTTTGAAGGGCTGCTTGAGCTTTTTGTTGCTAAAGCCATTTCTCCGGGCTGTTTCTCACCTGTGTCCTGTCAGGTGTGCTGTGGAAGGTAAAGGGGTGTGCGTTTGCGGTATTACTTGAGACCCCTGTCTTGACATTTTGGATGATGATTCTCTTCAGCGTACACCTGCTGCTACTTCTCAAGCAGTGGCTGCTGTGGTCTGGGCATAAACGTCGAAGTTCATTGGTAATTTTTCCATCTGAGCTGGAAGCTGAGTCAGGGTAGGATAATGGGATGTAGAGCTTTGAGAGGGACCTGAACATCATGGCCCCTGGTGCCCTGTCTCCAAACCTCCCTTCAGTCACTTTAAGCAGAAGTGTGACTTTGAGCTCAGAAAGCCTTGGAAGTATTTTTTCCTTTGTACCCTCCCGTCTTCCTTTCTCTCCCTCCTTACAACAGTTATTTATTAAGCATTTCCACTCTGCTGGGCTCCTGCTGGCTGTAGGGAATCAAATGTAAATTAGATGGCCAGGCTTTCTGCTAGCCTGAGGCTTCCATCTTGGATTAGAGACCTCTGAGTTAATAAATGAACCAAAGAAATGAGCAAGGTAATTTTTGGTAAGTGCTGTGAAAACCGAACATGGTGTTATTGGTGGAGTGTGACTGAGGAAAGAGCAGACTTTACGAGGTGGTCAGGAGGACTCCAGGGAGGGAGTACGGACACCTGATGTAAAGGTCTACAGCTTGTGCCACCACTCCTGACGCTGCGATTTTAGATGTGACCTGACCTCTCTGAACTTCAGCATCCTCTTGAGTAAAATAACTACCTTACAAGGTCTCTATGAAAACAAGAGGTAATAAGGCTGGAGAGGTGGCAAATACTGCTCTTGCGGAGGACCTGGGTTCAGGTCCCAGCACCCAATAATGGCTAACAACTGCTTGCACCTCCCATTTCAGGAGGTCTCTGGCCTCTTCTGGTCTCCATGGGCATCGCACACATGTGGTGCGCTTACATACATGCATGAAAACAGTAAAAACATAAGATTAAATAAGAAAAGGTAACAAAAAAGGCAGTTGACATTAGGGGGATGCTAAGTAGGCATTCTTTCCGAATCTCAACCTAGGGTTAGCTGGAGGTAAGATGAATAGTGGAGAAAGAAGTAGAGACATTAGTCTTCATTATATTATAGGTGGTTTAAATCTTTTCCTAATGTCAGACGTATCCTTTTATGCTTGTCTTTGTCAAATTAACCCTGAACTACAAATGGAGCTGGGGGTTTCTATTTTTATTCTCTTCTTCCCCCTGGAACGGTCCCACTTCACATTCTCCCCTTGATTTCCTCACTGTACCTTCACCGAGCTCACATCTGACCCTGGTTGTCTAGGATTGGCCTTTTGGTTGGATTTTGTGTTATGTTTTGTGTATAGAGGTAAGGTCTGAGTAATCAAGAGTTCACCAGCCAATCCACTGCTGATTTCACGAAGTGTACATGTCCTCCTGACTCCCAGTTATTAATCTCAGCACTGGATCATGCTTCCTGGTCTGAAAGGTTGGTGTTGGTGCAGAAGTGAAAAGAAGAAGCTGTCCTCCCACGCACTGCCCAGCCCTCGCTAGCCTTGACTTCCACAGAGAGCAGTTTATACTGTAATCTCTTTGAAAATCATTTTAAGAAATTGGTTATCGGTAGCTGTGTCTTGGTTTACATATCCATGGAATGGTAACTTTCAAAAGGAAAGATCCAGCAGCACAAGGAAGCAAACATTTGAAATCCAAATCATTGAGTTCAGGTTTGGAAGAGGGCAGTGGTAGACTGTGTGCTTCTATAAGAAATTGTGGCTCATTGGGCAACTTCAGGAAGGCGTGTGTGGGGTTTGCCTTCCCCACCCTGCCCCTTTCCCCAAAGTGAATCACTTGCTGAATCATTCACACACAGGCCTTCACTTTCCATCTGATGGAGGGCACCATTGGAAAGGTGCCCTGTTGCAAGAATGCATAGCTTATATTTGCAGACTCTATTTTTCTTTTGGGAAGCTTAGCTTTTCTACATGGGAATAAGATGCAAGACAAAAAAGATTTATTTAGCGTAATGGCTGGAGTTATGCATGAAATCTTATGACAGCTAGTACGGAGGCCATCTTTACTTTGGTTCCTTTGGTACCCAAAAGACTGGGTATTTTTCTTTTTTTTTTTTTTTTGTTTTTTTCAATTTTTTAGCATTTGGCTTTTTCAGCAAAAGTGAAGGAGGAGGTGTTGCTCCAGTGCTACCTTCCCCTGTTGTATTTCTGAGCCTGCAGAGCAACAGCATCCACATGGAAGACATCAATACATTGGTCAGCAGAAGCCTTTGCAACTAATGCTCTTGGCTGAGAGTGACTGAGAATAAACATTAAGATACTGTTGGCCAGTTACAGTCCTTTACTTGTAAAGCAAAGGATGACATGGACACCACACTCTTGAAAATTCTACTTATTTTTAAAGGAAGAGTTTACAGTAGCTTACAAAGGAACCCCTACAATGGCCTAGCGGTTAGAGCGCCGACTGCTCTTATAGAGGACCCGGGTTCGATCCCCAGCACCACATGGCGGCTGAGAACCGTCTGAAACTCCAATTCCAGGAGAACGCCATTTTTCCAGGGAAATCCGACACCCTCTTCTGACCCCGCGGCATTGCATGACATGGGTGCCAGACCTACATGCAGACAGTACACTCATACACATACAAAAATTAATAAAATAAAAAAAAAACAAACAAAGGAACCCCTACAAATACAAGTTTACAGTAGCTTATGAAGGAACCCCTACAAATACAAGCAGCCGGTGTGATTCCTTGTGACATTTCAAATAAATCAAACTTTGCCAATTTGCTACAAGGCAACACAAATGGAGAGTCATTTAAGAGGTTGGCTACTGACTCCTATTGTCCTGGGCAATCAGAGCTCAGACTTTTTGGAACCATACCTTGCTCATTGTAGCATGGTAATTTCCCAGTCATTCCACTAATAATATTTTATCTAGGTAAATGCTGGGTGATTAAATTATGAACCATGGGGCTTTGGAATGAGGTTCTAATGACACTGATTACGGATAGGAACCCTAAATTTGTTGATTCAGAAATGAATGAGAGGGTTGATTAGATCTGCTTAGTCATCATGTCAAAGTCACTCAAATGCATGTTTTAATGGAAACTGAATGGGAAAGATACTTAGGTGGGGACGTGTCAGTGGGTGCTGGGGATACTTGGTTGGGGAGGTGTCAGTGGGTGCTGGGGATACTTAGGTGGGGAGGGTGTCAGTGGGTGCTGGGGACACTTAGGTGGGGAGGGTGTCAGTGGGTGCTGGGGACACTTAGGTGGGGACGTGTCAGTGGGTGCTGGGGATACTTAGGTGGGGAGGGTGTCAGTGGGTGCTGGGGACACTTAGGTGGGGAAGGTGTCAGTGGGTGCTGGGGACACTTAGGTGGGGACGTGTCAGTGGGTGCTGGGGACACTTAGGTGGGGAGGGTGTCAGTGGGTGCTGGGGATACTTAGGTGGGGAGGTGTCAGTGGGTGCTGGGGATACTTAGGTGGGGACTTGTCAGTGGGTGCTGGGGATACTTAGGTGGGGAGGGTGTCAGTGGGTGCTGGGGATACTTAGGTGGGGAGGGTGTCAGTGGGTGCTGGGGATACTTAGGTGGGGACGTGTCAGTGGGTGCTGGGGATACTTAGGTGGGGAGGTGTCAGTGGGTGCTGGGGATACTTAGTTGGGGAGGTGTCAGTGGGTGCTGGGGATACTTAGGTGGGGAGGGTGTCAGTGGCTGCTAGTGATACTTTCTGCCACTTTATTGACCTTGGCAGTCTCTTCCTTGTATTCTGTCTTCGTCTCTTATGGGTCTATCCACCTGACATATCCTAATTAGCTCTCTCCTGCAGCCAGCCTTCTTTCCGAACACTTTTCTCCAAGTAGAGTTTCATTCTGCCTATGAATAATCTCTTCTCCAAGTCCAAACCTGTTTACACACTCGGTCCATGTAGCTGTTTCATGATTCCAGGAATGGAGAATTTGATCCAGGCCACATGTCCTCGTCACAGGATTGCTTTCATGGACATGCTGACTTGGGAACCCTGCATGCACCCCAAGATTTGCTTGGGTACTACCATAGCACTAATGTAGATTTGAGGTAACTTTCTAGAGGGAAATCCTCCCTCCCTTAAAAATCCCAGGTGGTGGTTTTTATCAATGATCAGTGATTATCTCTCACCTGACAATACAAACTACACTCCATTATTTTACTGAAGGTATTCTGAGATGGGTAACTTTTTCATCCCAAACCGTCAATCTGAGAATAATTCACTATGGAGGTGTAGGATTTATGGTAAAGTATTAATGAGTTTGGTCCCTAAAACCCACATTAAAAATAAAACAACCCCTCCACCCCAAACAGAAGCTATGGTGGCAGTATTTGTAATGCCCATGCTGCAAAGGTGGTGATAGGTGGCTCTGTGGAGCTCGCTGGCCAGTCAGCCTAGTCTACTTCATGAGTTCCAGGCCAATAAGAGACCCTGGTTTGTTGTCTCTCATGCACACTATCCCCTAGAGGCTTCTGGGTTGCCCTACTCCTGTTTTGTTCTGTTAGCTCAAGATGGGGTTGAGAATTCACATTTCTAATAAGTTTGTAACTGTTGTTGCTCTGGTCACACTTTGTAAACCTTTAGGTATTGTTTTGTGTATAGAGGTAAGGTCTGAGTAACCAAGAATTCACCAGTCAATCCCATGGCTGATTTCATGAAGTGTACATGTCCTCCTGACTCCTAGTTTGAATCTCAACACTGGATCCTGCTTCCTGATCTGAAAGGTTGGTGTTGGTAGAGGGCGATTTTACACAAAAACTTGAAATAGAAACAGTAAAATTTGATTATAAAATAATGTATAATGACAGAGGTGGTCCCTATCAGATGGCAGAATAGCCAGATTAACTATGTTCAATTAGAAGAATCTATTGGTTAAATGCCACAAAAGTCCAAGGATAAGGATGGCAGGCTTACAGAAGTGTGTGCTCTCTGAGTGCCTTATAGTTGATCTACCTTTCTTTACTTTCCCTGAGGAGCCTTGAAACAAATTTCCAAAGTGGGGGATAGTTTCTTCTTGACCCTGCAAGGGTGGAACTGGAAGTAGGCTGAAGTCACTTGACTGAAAGACTGGGTTGAGAAATAGGCTGATGTTGGTTTGGGGCACATCCACATGACCAAATTGTTTTTCATAGAACTTCTGCTGAATAAAAGTTGAAATACAACTGTCAGCCTGTTTTCCCATCTTTAATGAATTCCAGACAGTTTGTAGAGTGTGGGAGCTTCCAAAACAGAGGGGCGGAATGACTGGGTCAGCCAGGATCTATTTCGTCATATGTAAAGCTGTTCTGACATAGCGGAGCCTTCGTTTTGGTTCTGAGCTTTGCCAAGCTGCTCTTTGGGGGGGGACTGGAGACAGAAGCCAGGGCCAATGTTGGGTCAGATAAATTAAGCCTGCATGAAACATCCAGACTCCTTATTTACCAGAAATGCAACCTGCCCCTGGGTTGGATTCACTTAGACCCAAATATTTTGAATTGTGTGTTTTTTTTTTTTCCTTCTGTTGCTGCCTGTTGACTTCCAGAGAAATAGCTCTGATCTATTCTTCCTGTAAACTGGTTAAGAGTTTTCACCACCAGTTTAGGAAGTCTAAATAAATTTAGGAGAAGGTGGGAATTGAACTTAAATTCCAGTTTGGCCACCAGAGAATTGCTGAGCAAATTGTTTGTGAAGCCTCTGTTTTAATGCAGGACTGAAAGGAGGTAATGGGTCAGAGCAGAATATTAAGTTCTAGAGTAATTGTGTAAATTAGAAGGAATATGTAGGGGCTGGGGATATGGTTTAGTCACTAAAATGAGTTTGGTCCCTAAACCGCATTAAAAATAAAACAACCTCCCTCCTCACCCCAAACAGTGGCTATGGTGGCAGTATAGTAATGCCCATTCTGCAGAGGTGGTGATAAGTGGCTCTGTGGGGCTCGCTGGCCGGTCAGCCTAGTCTACTTCATGAGCTCCAGGACAACAAGAGACCCTGTCTCAAACAAACAAACATACAAACAAACAAACAAACAAACAGTCCCAAAGTGGACAGTACCTGAGGAACCAAACCCAAAGTTGACCTCTGCCCTCACATGTGAACACATACCCACACACGTGTGTGCCTGTACACAGGTGAACACACACATAGAGAAGTGTGTAAGGAAATATGTGGGTGTGTTGTTCTGCCCCAAACCCTACAGTTAGTCCCTATTTCTGGTTATCTTTGGACAGTTAGGTTTTTGACTTAAAATGTTCACTTTTGAAATCTTAATACAGAGGGAGTGACTGGAACATCCAGTAGGAAGGAGCCAGATGCATAGGAAAGTGGAGCACCCAGTAGGAAGGAGCCAGGTGCACATGAAAGGCCCTCAGTACTCCAAGTCAGGTACCCAGCTGGGCAATCAGCATCAAGATCTTTGAGAGTTGATCCAGGTCAAATAGTGGGGAATGGTGGGATGCCTCGGAGGGAGGGGTTTAAAGGTGGCACGAGCTGTTTACATGTAAGGCATTACCTTTTGTTGCCAACACAGTCTTTGTCTTTATCAACATGTTTACTTTCATCATAATTACAGAGCATGGCTGGGTGGAGGACGCAGAAGAAGAGGCTCTAATTGGTGTTGTGCAAGCCAGGGCCCTGCAGTAACTCAGCACCACTGGTGTGTCTGCTCTGGCACCTGTGATTCCTAACTGTCCAGATCCAGCCTAGTCCACGGTGACTTCTTGCTTTCTCATTGCACATTAACGCCATAGTCTCCTTATGTAGTCATACTCATCCAATGTCAGTCAAAAGACCTTATATTCCTGAACTTCAGGATCTTCCCATCTACCTTAAGAGATCAGCCTATGTGTCCCAAATATTCTCTTCCTACAATAATATGATTTCTTGATATTCACAAATGTTTCCTAAAAGCTGTGGCTAAACCAGTCTTTAGAAAATAGAAAGGAGTTAACCTGAGCAGTAAACATCTTTCTTGAGGGAACAGTTCCCATTCCATCGGGAGGCATATGTGAAGGCCTTCATCAGTTACAAGTCAGCTACATTCATGGACTCCAGGGTGCTTGCCTCATGGAGTTGGTGAAATAATGAGATATTACCTAGAGAGAGGATACAACGGAATCAGACGTGATGTTGCACTCCTCTAATCTCAGCACCCCAGAGGTTGAGGCAGGAAAGTCTTGAATTCTAGGTCAATCTGGGCAACACAGTACATCTCAGAAATTAAACCAAACCAAGTCAAAACAGAACAAAAGGCTGCATCAGATGCCATTGCTGGTGCCAGGAATACTGCACCTATTGCTTACTATACCACGATTGTTGGTCATCTCCATCCACTGCTGCAGTTTATGCTACCAAGGGTGCCTTGGCAGTGAACATTTAGGGCCTTGTATGAGAATGGAAGCAGTGGAAAAATCACAGGACTGTTCCTCTGCAGGTGCAGTTGACTATCTCATTGCTTTACCACTGCTGAGTACCTCGGTCAGGATTGGATTCTCAATGGCTTAAACACACCAGCTGTGTAGCTGATTTTCAAATTTGTTTGAGTATATGCAGCAAGATTTTTAGCTCAAACTAGTCCTGGCTGCAGCGGAGAGTCTTCCAGAACACCTCACTAGACTATCTGCTGTCTTGTACAGAAGAATAGGAGCCCATTGACTTACCAGTTACTAGGATGCAGCTTTTATTGTCTCCTAGGAAAATGTTCTCTGTTCTGAATATTATAGGGAAATAAGCAAAATTAAAGTTTTCTTCTTTCCTTTTGGTTGAAACAAAGATACATAGAGCCAGACTCTTTGGGGTAAGAGTGAACGTATCTGGAGAAGTCCTCAGCAGAAGAGCTGATGGAGCCAGAGAGGGGCTGCTTCGACACGTCATGCCTGGTAGGTTTGTGAATCTTGAGCTCTAGTGAGAGAGACAGATGGACCTACTGAAAGCTGGGGACTTAGAGCTAGGGTAGGAGCCACGCAGCCCTGATGGGAAAGATAGCCATGGAAATTGTTGGAGATTTATTTCTTGAGCAACTGTGTGGATGTTGAGAGATTGACCTCTTGCTCTTTGTTTTCCTCAGAGTCTTGGATTATAACATCCTAGGTAAGTTTATGTTGCTCTTCTATGTAGGGTCCTGTTTCATAGTTATTGAACTTGCTGTGGAGTCAGGAAAGAGCAGTGAGCCAGGAGAGTCAAATCTGAACTGCCACCCTTGGCCAATGGGTGGCTTGCTGGGTCATGACTAGACCCATGGCTAGAGGAGAAGAAAGGAGCCTGATTGGTGCTCAGATCAGCTGCCCTGGAAACAAATATTTTTACAATGGCATTTACTGAGGATAGCCTTGGCTGTCACTTTACTTGAAAGCCATATTGAAAAATAATCAAGCTCCTTATATTTATAAATAGGCCAAGTGATAACACTTATTTTATTGTCAGTGAGTTCCTTTGGGAACAGGGAATTTGTTAGTTCATTGGGCATGTTAAGCACCCAGGAGATTGAGTTACTAATAAGTTTCTGTTGAATAAAGAATAATCAAAATGTAGATATAGCTCACTTGGTAGAGTGCTCGCAGAGCCTGTATTATGCACAGGCCTGGGTTCTACCCCAGCACCCCCTAACACTGGCTATGCTGGCATGGATCTTTAATCTCAGCACTCGAGAGGTAGAGGCAAGAGGATCAGAAGGTCAGGAAACAGGAGACTTCATCTCGAAAAAACAAAAGCCAAAGTAAAAACAACAGCGACAACAAACCTGGAAGAAATGACTAAGACGGATGAAGTCTTTGTGTGAGATCAGTTTGGGAATTGTTCAGTTCTTCTTAGCTGTGGGTCCTTGTTAGGTTTTTCTGAGCATCAATATTCTCTCCTGTAAAATAAGAGTAGTAATGGGCTTTCCTTCTTGGGATAGCTGCATGTAAGGTGCCTGGTGTCCAAATCATCTGTACACTGAGCCAGTAGGGTGGCGATTATTGTTGCTCTGGTGCTACTGTCAGCCCTCATTATTTCTGACGGTTTTGTCTCTACAAGAGCACTACAAATATCAAATTGGTGAATCGCCAGGATGGTAATGAGGTTTTTTTCTCCAGAGCATCTGATACCAACATTTTTGTCAACCACTCGATACATAGATTTGTTTTACATGCACATTTCTGCTTAAAGACACTGCATTTTATGTATATTATTGACTTGTTAGCATTGAACTGGCCAGTAACACTCTATCTTCTGTCTGGATGGTTCTCATCTTAATGCCTGTGTCGTGGAACATTCTCACAGGTAGAATAGGAGAGATGGCACCCTAGCACTGTTTTAAGTAGTGGAATCAACAACATAAAAGGCAAAAATATACTGACTAGATCATAAAAAAAGGACACTTGTGGGGCTGGAGAGATAGCCTAGCGGTTAAGAGCACCGACTGCTCTTGCAGAGGACCTGGGTTCAATCCCCAGCATCCACATGGCGGCTAAGAACCGTCTGTAACTCCAATTCCAGGAGAACTCCAGTTCCAGGGGAATCCGACACCCTCTTCTGACCTCCGCGGCATTGCACGACACAGGTGCACAGACCTACATGTACACAGTACATTCATACACATAAATAACTAAAATTAAAAAATTATTTAAAAAAAGGATAACTTGTTTATAGTGCGCTACTGTGGGTGCTGAACTAGGAAGGCAGAGCCTAACCTCATTTGACCCCAGTGGGGAATGTGTGCATATGACAACCAGTTTTCTCACTATTTTGTGTCTGCAACTGACTGTAGGAACGATGCCAATGATATTTTGGGGTTACAAATTTTACTTAGTATCTGTATTTGAAAAATGAGAATTGATGGTACTGCAAACTATTTTACCAAAGCTATGTTCCTACAAGACTTTTTTTTTCTCTAGTCTAAAAACTGGGAAAACAGGGCCTGGAGAGATGGCTCAGCAGTTAGGAGCACTGGCTGCTTTTTCAGGGGACCTGGATTCAATTCCTAGCACCCACATGGCATCTAACAACTGTTCATAACTCCAGTTCCAGGGGATCCAATGCCCTCTCTGACCCCTTGGGCATTGTGTAGGACAGGTGCATTTATACACATGCAGGCAGCACACTCATACACATAAAATAAAAAAATAAAATATTAAGAAACTGGGAATACTTTTTAGAACACCATGTGCTCAAATTCAGTGGGTTATACTTGAAGCCATGTTAATAAAGCCTTTCCAAGAATCAGATCTTCCATTTCTACCCATTTGTCTGCTGCTAAACATGGCCAATAACTTACAGATCTTTAAAATTCTCCAGAACTTTACTGTTCAGTTCTGGTACTTTTAAATTTGGTATAATTTTGGTTGTACTTTATTTAGGAAGATGGAGTCTGAAAGTGAAGTCTTGAGGAAAAAGAAAAAAACAGAGAAATTCTAAGGTCTTTGCAAAGAGCCCAGGCCTGGCTTGCTCAGAACCCAGAGTTCAAAGGTGGTCGTTTTGATTTTCTCTTGTATTGGAAGTTATTGTATTATAGCTATCATCAGAGTCATTACAGCAAACATTAACTGACTACTTGTCAGGAGTGCTTGGAAGTCTTTTAGAAGGAAGCAGAGAAGAATTTTCAGGACACAAAGTGAGTAACAAAAGGAAAACACACCAGAGCTGCCTGTAGCCATGAAGGCAGCAGCACTTACCATGTGGAAGCGCTCACTATAGGTGTGTCTTGTGTTGTATGTACTTGGTCTTACCCTTTTGTGTTCATATAGTATCCTTGAGATCTGTGAAATGAATGCTTGGGGTATGTGAGTCTGTGTACCTTAATCCTCAGAAGAGGAAGATTAACTATGTCATTTTCCCCGTTTTTTTTTTTTGTTTTTTTTTTTTTCTGTGTTACAAATCGAAATGACAAGAATAAATAATTCCTATCAGGCTGAATTTTAAACACATTAAATCCCGTTCTATCCACCAGGTATAATGTAAACATGCTTAGAGTGCTTCGCGTGATGTAAATCTCCTATGAGGTTGGTAGGGTCCCATTTTATAGATGAACAAACTGAAGCTTGTCTTTCTTCTTTGCTTTGGCTACCTGAAGTCACTCAAATAGGGATGGCACCAAGATTTAACCTAAGGGTGTCCATCTGGGGAACTCCCCTCCTTCTTCAGCATGCTCTGGTGGGTACTGTCTATGTTATATGGTTCAGAGGGAGGGGCAAGGAATGAAGTGATCAAGGGTGACAACTCATTGTTTTTGGAATGGAAAGAGGTCTAAGTTTCTGATGAAGTAAAGACCAGAGACTCAGGGTGTGGTTGGATGTTTGACTCCAAGATAAATAGACATATCTATTAAAGGAGCTTACAGCATACCTGGATGCATAGTCCTTTGTTTCCAAAGCTGCTCCTGAAGAAGGAAGGGGAAATATTTGTGACGTTTCCAGGAAAGGTGGCAGGAGTTGGGATGGCAGCTACTTAGTCATTCTCAAGGGCACGGTGCTAAGTTGTAGGTCCCCCCCCCCAATTCCTTATTGAAGGTTTTTTTTTAATGTTGTTAGCTGATGATTTTAATAAGTCTTATCTATACACCCAGCTTTGTGTTCTACCACTGAACACGAACTATCCAACACCTTGATGTTCTGCACTCATCCCCCCCACCCCCCACCCCCACACCTGACTTTTAATTACTTTTCTTGTATATATTTATAAAGTTGTGTCCAATCTGTTCCATTTTGGACTGTTTATCTTTGGCATGCCAGAGTTCTTGAAACATCATAATGTTGTGTAATGAGCTTAACTTCTGCCTTGACATGTGGGTGTTAAGAGCCTTAGTCATTGCCAAGTTTTGAGTTAAATATTTTCAATAAAAGGTTATAATGATCTAACAGAGTGGAAGAAGTTATAAAAATCCCAGTTGATGGGTTTAATGCTGAACCATGATGAGTTAGAGATACATAGAATAAATGTGTAAACCTTCATAGTCCTAATTAGGGGAAGAGGAGAGAGAGAGATAGACAGTTCAAAAGGGGCTTCACTCTCACACATACAAAGAGGGGCATTAACTGTCTAAGTTTCTTATGCTCTTCCTCCTGATTCTTCATCTGTCACTTATCTTCAATGTTAAATGTTAAAGGCTTCTGTGAGACATTATCGATAGGGACTCTGGCCTGTGTCTTAAGCTGCATCAAAGGCTTTCAACCCTATAATGATCTGTGTTGGAGAGCCATCAGGGAATTCTTGACAGCAGAACTGTAGAGCCAAAGCTTTCCTGAGTGAATGAAATCCACCTGCACCTACCAAGTTGGTTTTATGAAAAGTTTTGAGCATCATTACTGTGAAACTATGTGCCTGCTGGCCTGGTCTCTCCATAGACATTGCTCCACGGCAGAAGGTTGACTTCTTGTCTCTCTATGTCTTTGGGCCTCTGATGATGGTAGAGGTACACTGCTCTGTGCCTTCCTGGGGAATGTGTTTTGGGCACAGTTCTTCTGAAATTACTATCCAGATTTGTTTGGTGGTGCGTGTGCTAGGCTGATGGCTGTCTTTCACTTTGGGTTGGAGGATTGGGTGGGGAGAATCCTGGGTTACTCCTCTCATTTTCCTTGCCAGGAATCTTTAGTTGTTTTGTTAAACAACTTCAGAGACATGTGCCTTTTCTTTTTTAGAGAATTTACAAGGGAATTGTTTTCATGTCAGAACAGGGGACTTACAGTGTCTATGGCTGCTGTTGAAATGTTTCAACACCTGATATATTTAAAGGAGGCTCGGGTTAAAGTATATCACAGCTGGGAGTCCTTCTCTCTTCTAGTGTAGTATCTTGTGCAGATTGGTCATTATTTTCATGATCTAAAAGACAGTTGATCATGTTTTCATGACTGGAGGATTTATGGAGGGGACATTTATCCTCCTCAATTTTCTTTGTGTCCTTTCCTTGCAAGGATTATTGATCTCTTGTCCCCATGTATAAGGCATCACATTTATTTGCCTTCATCAGTCCCTCAATCTATAGATAAGGACACAGTTTTGAATGGGAGCCCAGGAACCTGTTGATGTAAAGTGTCTTTACCTTTTATGATTGCCATCGTTAGCACCTCCCTCCTTCCTGGCTGGGTTCCCTGTCATTTTAAGTAGGCAGCAATTACTGCTTTGCTAAAGAAGCTGGCTTCTGCTGCCAAGGATCCTATTAATTATCACTCTATCTCTAATTTAGCCTTCCTCCTGTTGAGAGAAGGCACATGTAAGCCCCGGGCAGAGCGGCTGAAATCGCATCTCCTTTGTAATAATCTCTTTTTTGAGCCGGCTGTGTGGACCCAATGTTCAGCCAAAGGGCCGGGCAGGTCCTGGTGAGTGTTTTCTTCTCCTGTCTTTAGGTGTTTGGTCAGTAAAGTTTGTGTAGTTGGTTTTCTCCTGATTCCGACCTGAGTACCAGCCAGGGGTTGGCTTTTACTTTGAGAATTCAGACCTATTTGCAGTCTGTTCCTGAACCAAAATGAGGCAGCTTGAAAACATGTAAGTGTTTTCCCACCAGCTGATTCTTCTACCGGTGAAGAGGAGACCATGGAGCTGACTCTATGCCTGTCTTCTAGAAGGTAATACAGATGTTAACCAGTGCATCTGAGTTACAGGTTCCAGCATAGCCCCTGTTATTGCTTTTGTTTAAAAATGTCATTGTTTAATATGCAATCTTTTACTCTCGTTCTTCAGAAGTGGCTAGATGGCTTTTTGTTTGGGTTCAGAAATGTCGAGCTTCCTTGTTTCGATGAATGCTTTTTCAGAAGTTCCCCAGGATCGTTTGATTAGGTCTGGAGTGCCTGTACTTCCCTTTCCACATTTTTAATGTTATTTTTGGCACTGCTGGTGTTGGAAGCTGTGGAAGTGATTCACAGTAAAGTGAATTAATTTTCCAGGTTTTCAGTGTGTTTTTCAGTCACCTCCTGGTTTCTTTCTCCCCGAGATGACTCTACACTTGGACTTCTGTCTTCTTTGCTGGCTTGGATAGAAATGCTGATGTCACTGGATTTCTGAAATTACAGCTGGGAGGGTTTAGCAGAAATCGTAAAGGAGTACCACTTCCTCATTTTGCAGCTTTCTGGACTAATTATTGTCCTTTCAAGCCCCATGGGAGGATGGGGACTCAGAAACAAGTTCTCTGTCTCCAAGTTCAAAAAGCAGTTTTCCAGTTCCTTTCTCTGTTATTCTTCAAGGATACTTTAGTCTTAGGGTCGTGCGGTCATGTGACCTTTAGTAACTCCAGATCATCCCTACTCCGGATCTTGTACATTAGACTGTCTTCTATCCTGGGTAAAGGGTTTCTGAATACTTTCCTTAAGGAAATTTCCTTATATAGAATATTTTTACTCAACAGTCTTTTGCTGACTTCAGCCTATCACTGGTATTAGGTGAAAGTTTCTGATTCATTTACTAATTTTTTTAAGAGCCTCTTGGTCTTTGGGGAGTGCACTGCCCTAACCTACCCCCTCACCCACTCACCTCCCCCACCCCCTTGTATAGAGTGTATGTTATCCTTGAATGTCTGTTTTTCTGTTGTTACACCCTGTCTCTAACAGCAGGTGGCTGGGCCTCAAGCTCTCTCACCTCTTGTTTGGTGGTTTGGATGATGGCTCCCAGAACCTGTCCCAGGATTCCCCTGGCTTTGGGCAGGCTTCTGTGCAGCCACTTAGCGTGAGCAGAGGATGGCCCAGCTCTGTGTGGCTCTATTGATTGAACCGCAGCGAGATGGACGCAGAAATAGAAGGGTTCAGCGTTTGCACTTTCCTCTGCTGGACTTTTTGCTTATTTTGTGTATTTAGAAAAAGCAGCCATTTGCAAACTGCTGACTTACTATTTTCCCTGGAATGGAAACCATTTGGATTATTTCAGTGACTTTTAGCTAAGATTTGTTTGTCCACAGTATTAGTTTTGTTTTCTGGCGTCCTGTTTTGAATAAAACCAGAATGTGTCTTTTTTACTTTATGGAAATAAGTGTTCCTTGGTGCTTTGGAATTTTGCAAACCAACGTGGATTTGAAATATCATGTTTACTCCACAGAGTCAAAATAGAAACTCTAAAGTGAAAATTACAGATATATAAATATTTCCATCTCGGGACTGGAAAAAATTTTTCTTGATTAAAATATTTTAAGATTTTAGAGCACTTCCTTTTCTTAGTTCATTTTTTCACTAATTTATTTCTGGTCTTTTGAGAGAAAAGCAAGATTAAACAGAATTCCAGATCAGAATCAGGTGTATTCCTGAGTGTTTGACGGGAGGTGGTGATTTGCTGTGTTTGCTATTCTCTTTCATTGAATGGATTTAGTTTAATTTCAAGCTATAAGGCTTAGCTTATGAATATAGAATAGTATTTGGTTATTTTAATAATAATTAAGCTTTGATTCAAGTGTCTTAGGATGAAGTAATTTTCTTGAGCCTCTGAAAATCATTTGCTGTGAGATCTCTATGTCATTAGCTAACGTAACACTTCTGATTGTTGTGGTGGCATTTGAATGGAGATTTTGGCATGTTGGAAGAATTGGTGTGGATTAGGCATCAAGTAAACTGTAGATTTCACTAGGTTGTTGACCATGCAGGCTTTCTTTATTTTATCCCCATGAATAGCAACATGGCAGCCCTTAATAAATTCTGAAAGAATGCATCGGCATGCCGGGTTGCAGGCTCAGCTGTGTGTTAACTAACTGTGGGACCCTAGGTTACTGTTTACGAGGAGCCTCTCTCTCCCTTGGCTCAGGGAAGGTGAGAGCCAGGATGTTCCCTGCTGCTCTCTGCTAGGAAGCGGGAGCGGCTTTTTCTGTGCTGAGTTCTTTCTGAGCTCAGCACAGCAGCAGGCTTCTGAGCCCCACTGTGGACAGAAGAGACGAAGTGGATGTCCACTCAGAAGTACTTTTCTCTGAGCCTTCTTACTCTAGTCTTTGTGATTTTGCGGTATTTGGGGTTTTGGTACCTGGTTACAAGTTAGCACCGTCCTGTGCAGCTTCTCTGTTAGCAGCGAGGATTGGCAGCAGGTACCACTGGTCTCATAGATCTCTTTTCTGGAAAAGTTCAGAGACCGTGAATATAGAGCCTAATCAGTGGGCCCTGCCAGTGTTTCTCCTGTGGAGTATGACAGCAAGGGATGATCAGATACACGGGTTTCTCCCTTTTACAAACAGTGTGTGATTATTGAGAATCCACTGTAATCTGGAGTATCTATGCTAGCAATAAAACCATTGACTGATATGATACAGGCTGTCTCTCCTTGTAAGTCACCATGGGATAAATATGATACTAAATCCATGACTGCTACTGTGGACCCCAAAGTTGGAAAGGTTGGTTCTTCTGAGTGGACCATGAGTCCTAGTAGAAATAAGCTTCGAGTTGATTACTGAAAGATGACTAACGTGCAGACACTCCATGAGGGAGTCCAGCACAGCCTGACAGAACATGGCTGGATCTGTGGAGGTGACGGACAGCACTCTGGTTGCTACATTAATGGTAGGCTGGAACATGGCTGGATCTCGCATCGCAGAGGCTGGTTAGGAAGGGTCCAGATGAAAATTGCCTTGTGAGAAATGACAGTACACATACGCTATGTAGCCATGAAGATGGAGGGTTATGGCAGGAGAGTAAAAACCTTGATCAGAGACTTCACATGTAGTGAGGGCAAAAGTAAGATTGAGCACTGGTGCTGTTTAAACACCTGCTCATTCATCATTCCTTCATTCATTCCTTTATCACACGGTTAAGTGCTTCTCTATCTTGTGCCTGAGCAACACCTGTGAGGAAAGCAGACGTGGTCTCCACTCTCTGAAACCCTCTCCTCTAAGAGGAGAAGTGAGACAGACACACTCTGTTTTCTTGACAAGGTAGATAAGAGTCTTCTCCATGTCTATCCTGTCCCCAGATCCCTTATTATGTTCCTGCATCAAATTTATAGTCTATAACATGCTCCCTATGACAAGATTTGGAAGATGAAGTTAGATAAGCAGATAAGATCTGTGCCTTGTATTACACATGCTGTTGTGCATGCACAGGCACCTACAACAAAGCATTTGGGGATTCCCATATGTAAATCTGCTCCAGGTAAAGTTCTAGATGGTGCCCATGCCTTCTGTAGAGGAATCCTGGCTCTTTAGTTCATGATCTAAGAAGGAAATATGGGGTTCCGTGGTCTTTGCAGACATAGTTGGACCTTGATGTTGGCTTTGGTGGTCACTTCACTTTAGCAGTTCTGTCTGTGCTTCTTGTTTACTACAGGCATTTAGAATTTGTGTTTAGGAGCAAACATTGGCATCAAGGCAGCACGACTGATGGGTATTATACAAGCAACGTAAAGAGATGTTTTGGTACGAAATGGTAAACAGTCAATTTCTCTGCCAAATAAAAGTCTTCTCCAAGGTCCCCTTCTAACCCAGAGTTGCCTGTAGTAATACAGGGTTATGGTTTAGCTGAATGAATTTGATAAACATTTCTAGGAAGACAAAGCTACAGCACGGGCAGCTGGTTTGGGCGAGTAGTTTGGCTTTCTCATTTTCGTGACTGATAAAAGAAATAGACAGTTGCCTTTAACACCCCAGAGTCCAACTGTCCTGGGTTTGAATCTCAGCTGCAGCTGCTGTCATAGTAGCAGATGAGTCTAAGTGAATTAGGACTTGCTTTTCCTTCACCTGTGGAATGAGGTCTTCCTTAAGCATGTGAGACCTTTGTTCCTCCTGCCCAGGTTTATTTGTTGGTTCTACTGTTGTCACTGGGATGCTCCTCTTTGTATATTAATGTCTTATTTGTATGATGATAATGATGAAGATGATGAAGATATGGAAGCGTAGCATGTTGATGCTCTCAGTGATGAAGGCGGTGATGAAGTGGAAGAGGAGGATGGTGATGATGTCAGTGATGATGGTGATGATGTCTGTGATGAAGATGATGAAGATAATAATCCTTACCTTGTAAGTATGTATTAAGAATTAAATGAATTTACATGTAGTGAGGTTCAGCATACTACCTGGGACTAGTTAGCTCTCAGTATACCTTACTCAGCCATCTTTCTTAGCATCATTGTATTGCGCTTTAGAATGTTTTATAATACTATTTGGTAATTTGTTCTTTCTTAAAATTAACATTTTGTAAAATGCATTTCCTGCTATATGCGTTGTTGTTGTTGTTTTGCTTTTTGGTGAGAGAGAGAGGGTTGGGGGGAGGGAGAGAGGATCTTGCTCTGTGGCCTTGGCTAGCCTGGAACTCATTATGTAGCCCAGATTGGCCTTGAATTTAAGACAGTTCTCCTAGCTCAGCCTCCTCAGTGCTGGGATTACAGGCATGCATCACCATATTTGGCTTACTGGTTTTTCTTTTTAAGTTTATTTTTTATTTTGTGTGTATGAATATATTGCCTGCATGTATGTAAGCGCACCCATGTGGTGCATTGCCCGTGGAGGACAGAAGAGAGTGTCAGATCTCCTAGAACTGGATAGTTGTTTTCTGCTGTGTAATTTGAATCTGGGTCTTCTGCAAGAACAGCCAGTGCTTTCTTAACCACTGAACCATCTCTCTAGCCCTTTATTTGTTTTCTTTAACTTGAGAATTAATAGGATTTCTGGGTGAGGGATATTTTCACCAGACTAAATAGTGGATCTCTAGTTGAATTTAACATTTTATTTTATTTTTTTATTTTTTGGTATTTTTGAGACAAGGTCTCCCTGTAGTCCCAGCTGGCCTGCAGCTCACTTTGTAGACCAGGCTGGCCTTGAACTTACAGAGATCCCCTTGCCTCTGCCTCTGGAGTGCTGGGATTAAAGGCTTGCACCACCATGCCTGGCGAATTTAACTTTTTAATAATGAACAGCTTCTTTTTTTTAGTTTACATATATTCCAAGTATTTTTATACACACTTAAACTCAAAAATTGCTTATTTAAATTCAACTGCACAGAAATCCTATATTTTTTATTTTCTAAATCTAAAAACCCTAGCTTGGTTGTAAAACTTACCCCTTTGATTCATGTTTCTACCCATATATATATATATATATATATATATATATATGTATATATTCATATATTATGTAACTACTAAGGAAACAATATATACGTACATATATATGAATGCTACATTGTGAATATGTATTATATGTGAATGGTTATGCCACTTGTGAATAAGACTCTTGGAACATGAACATATAAATCAACAAATTTAAAGGAGTAGTTCCTAGTATCTCTCATAATTCCATCTTCTACTTCATTATATCTGTGTGAGCAGTGGTACCATGTCCTTGAGATTATGTTGACACCTGAGTCCATAACATGATGTTGCCTGAAGTTCTAAAATGCTCTGCTGTTTGTTTCTACCTAAAGGGGACTAGTAATGATGCCTTAATAGGTAGATAGACATTCCAGAGAATCCTGAAAACCTCATCACCTTTGAAGGAAATTACCTCATTACTCAGAGTCACCTAGCTGGGGAAGGTTATTCCCTATGGTTGGCCTGGTTTTCAAGTAGGAAAATAAACCAGTGGTTAGACTAATAACTCGGAGTGATTTCATTGTACTTATACTTGAAGCTAATTTTTAAGTGGGTTTGGCCCTGATGGTACTAGACTAGTTGGCGATGTTAAGAGAAGCATGTCCAAGATGGAGATCCTTTTAATCTAGTCAGTATTTACTGAGCATTACTTAGCAGACAGGAGGAAGAATCTACTGCTCCTGCCTTCAGAACATTTAGTGTCTCATGGCACCAGGGCAAGAAGTGATTGTGACCAAAGAACAAGGTCAGGCCATATGGGAGGTAGAGCCAGGTCCCAGTTGGTTGAACATAGGCAGTGACCAGCCATGGAAGTCGAGTGGAATAGAAAGGAATTACTTATATGAGAAGTGGCTTCTTTGAGGGTATATTTGAGATGATTATTCAAAGATGAGAATAATCTTACTTGGGAAATGAAATGTTTTAGATATAGAATGAGCATTAATGAATACCTGAAAGTAGTGCAGTTTGAGCTGAGCAAGTTATTCAGATGTTAAAGAAATATGGATACTTCGCCCCGGACGCCCATACCTCCTCTAAGGATGACTGCTGCTGGTGTCAGATTTCCAGATCAGAAACTTGACGAGGTAAGTGGAGCTGGATCTCTTCCATGTTGGTTTCCTAAGTGTTTACCTCACACTTCTCTTGTCATGGATGAGATGGCAAGGTAGACTTGGGCAATCTTTCAAGACTATTGGTTGGCCACTTAATCCACATGAAATGTGTGCTCTGAATGCGATTTCTCAGTGACCTCTGGTTTGAATTGGGCGCTGTCAACAGCAGGAGAATTCCAGGTGAAGCCCCTGTGGGGCATCCTTGACTTTGAGTATTTGCTTAAATAACTTTGAAAGCCAGCTTAACTCATTTCCTGTTGGGGTGACACTTGTTTATAAGGCTTGGCCCAAGACACAGTTAATAGACTTAATGGTTTTGAATTGTCTCAAAGGATTCTCCAGTAGGGTGCCAATAGTAACCTGGGAGGATTCACTAGGTGGGATGCAGTATATGTGGAGCTGCCTGGGAGGGGCCTTTCCCCATCCAAGGTGATGCTAGGCATCCGGGAAGGAAGGGTTAGAACTGCAGTCAATGGTAAATATCAAGTCATTTTAGTACTTTTAGTACTTTCCCTAAAAAAAAAAAAAATGATCCCATGAGAAATTAATGCCATTTTAGCCATTTTAAAATGTCCCCAGTCTTCAGAACTTGCTGGGACCATCCCAACTCCTCTAGCAGAGGAATTAAAGTGTGACAAAGTGCTCCTGTTGGGTCATTGATGTGGTGTGGAGAACTCAGTTGGGTAGTTTGCCCAGTTGCCTGAGTGGGACTGCTGAAAGTAGGCATGGAAAATTTTGCCATAATTTAAATTATATGCTTTGGACTAGAAAGCTCTAAGTTACAATGGAAATTAGCAAGGCATTTAGTGATCTTAGGCATTTTATTTTCGCCAATTAAGATTGGCCCGTGTCTTTCAAGTTTGAACAGGTTATTTGTAGTGGATGTTTTGGCTATTTTGGGCACTGTGGGATGAGATAGGGCCCAGATGCAAACTTTTATAGGCTTCTTAAACATGAAAGAACATAACTGCTTATGTAAGTTTGGGTCGGGCTGAATGTTACTACTTTTTTCCCCTTGATGGCCAGGCCAAATATTAGGTAGTTTTAATATCTACCCTTGGTTCTTACTGACTTAGTTTTGGCCACACTTAATATCTTCCTTTATATATCTGTCATTAATTTATAATTGAGGCCTCACATTTTATGTTCACAGTGATGCATGGAGATTGGGCCATGCCAGCCATTCAGGCTTAATGGCGAATGTTGGCTTGTGCCAGAAAATGTTGGAAATCTGGTCTCTTCTTCAGAAATGTGGTTTCAGAGCACGCCATCTCTTTTCTGCACAGGGTGTGAATGCACAGGGAAGCAATTTAGAATGAATCCTGCCTCTATATGTGGAAGAACATCTTTCTACAAGTAGCATATTAACTTGATAGCTTCCTCTCCCATCCAGAGTCACGCAGCCTCAAAGGAGTTTGCTTTGACAAGTCTTTATGTCAGTCCATTCCTTAGTTTACTGACTTTTATGCAGGTCGTCAGTGAGCATCAGTTCAGGATTGGCCACATAGTGATGGTAGATGACACCCATACCACATGCTGTGTCCCTGGGGCTGACAGACACTCTCAGATATTTCACAGCTCTTGAATTCTCTGGATTTAGGCCACTTCTGAACTCCATCCACCAGTCCATGGAACTAGTCACTGAGTCTTCTTTATTGGGGTTTTACCATGTGCCAGGCTTTTATCTTGCTATGAGAAATACAGTGGGGAGCCAATTTGATGAAAATCTTTGTACAATGGAAATTTTGTGTGCCTCTGTGTGTGTGTGTGTGTCTGTGTATCCACGTGGGTGTATAGGCATGTAGAACTAAATACATAATTCATAAATATATAACTAAATCAAATATATATATATATATATATATATATATATATATATACTAAATTGTGATAAATGTTGGAACAAAAGCCTGGATAGGTTTGGTTAAAACTCAATGGACAAGAGAAGGCTTGCTGAGAAAATGGCAGTGTTTTGCCTTAAGGAAAGTCCTGAAAAGACCTGAATGATCACGGCAGCACTGAGGAAAAGTTCAGCAGACACCAGGGTAAGTGCATGGCCCTGGTTAGGATCGGGAAGCACATCTTGGCCGTGCTATCTGGGTCAGGATGAACCAAATGAAAAGCAGTGGACGCAGTAAGAAACAAGGGTCAGGGCAGAAACCAGATTGGGCAGGCCTGGGGGTTTTGTGAAGACTTTGAATTTTACTTACCGTGAGTGGAAAGCCATACAAATTTCTACTTAGAGGAGTAACAGGATATGATTAAGGTGGATAATAGCCCGGTGTGCTGGGAGACAGTGGCATAAGAATTTGGAAATCAGGGTGCCGGTGAGATGAGATGGCTCTGTGGATAAAGGCACTGCTGTCAAAATGATGACCCGAGTTCAATCCCCAGGACCCTGTGGTGGAAGCAGACAACTCCTATTCACTTCCACATGTGCACAATTGTGTGTGAACATATGTATATACACAGACACACATACACACATAAATGTAAAAACATTTCAGATCAGTTAAGCAATGGCTTTGTCCCCAGCTAAAGGCAACAGTATTCAGCATTCTGAGCTTTGGTTTTTCTCTTCCCATGAAGCAGTACTTATTTTTAATGATCTGCTAGCTAGCTTTCAGTACTGCTACTTTGGGTCAACATCCTAACCCAAATTTCAGGGCATTGAGTACTCAGTATGTGCGACTGGTTGCATTTCTCTTTAAGTAAGCAGAGCTGGATCACGGATGTGTAAATTATGTTATTGCACCTTATTTTTAGTTTTTCTCTAAATGTTTCACATTGAAAGCCTCGCAGACTATGAAGTAGTGTTATATGTTGATGGTAAAGCTTGCTTTCAGACTAAATTATTGGGAAATCACAGATCTTAAACTCCTTCTCTAACCTGAACAATATTTTATGGTTTACAGAAGATAGATTTAATTTTTGAGTGTAACACTGAGCTATCAATTGGAACACAGTGATAAATAGGACAGAGTTGGGTATGAGCAGATAGTGTGGGTTAGGGCAGAGCCTTACTCATCAGAAAAGAAAGCAAGAAGATCTGGACAGCTGCAGGCCTGAGAATCTTAGCTATACTGATCTTCCCACCAGTATTCTGTGAGTATGTTTGCAACATCCTTTGAGACTGAGTACCACACATGGCAAGAGGTGCCAGGGCCTGGCAGAGTCTCTTCTATAGCCCTGAGCAGTTTGGCTCTGCCTCAAACTCCATCACGCTGTTTAGCACATCAAGGCCCTGCAATTAACCCTCTCTAGAAGGCAGTGCAGGAACCTTCTTTTATTACTTTTATTTCTCTAGAATATTCTTTGGGGATCCCAGCCCAGTCTCTTCTAGATGGTGCCCAGGTGGTATCATGGGTAGCCAGACATTAGCCCCTATGAGAAGTTCTGCCTTCATCTTGCCTTGTCTTCCAGACTTCAGTGCAAAACAAAGTCAAGAGCCAGTGGAGCCCGGTCATATTATCCATCGACACAAGCCTTTCCTCATCTTCTATGAACTGGCTTTTCCCTGTGAAGCTTAGATATAAGTTTCCAGGTCAAGGGCCCTGGAAGCAGCTTTCTTTCTTTCTTTTTTTTTTGGTCTTTTTGAGACAGGGTCTCCCTGTAGCTCTGGCTGTCTTGGAATTCACTCTGTAGACCAGGCTGGCCTTGAACTCACAGAGATCCGTCCGCCTCTGCCTCCCAAGTTCTAGGATTAAAGGCGTGGGCCACCACACCCAGCTCTGGAAGCAGCTTTCTAAGAGATGAGAGGTCTGCTGCTTTCCCAGGTGGGCCTTTAGTCCTGGGAGAGACTAAAGTGAGGTATTGCTGATGGTTACCAGGACTGTGACTCGGAAGGAAGAGGCCATACCTCAACACATGAGCTGCCCCTGTGGAAATGCTTAGGGGGAAAATAACTGTCAGTAACATGCTGTCAGCTTGGGGACAGGAAATGGAATGGACAGGGAGGTGAAGGGGCTTGCCAGGCTTAGAGGCCTACCTGAAACGCCCTTGCCGCCCCATCACGCTGCTTCCTTTCAGTTCTCCTTTAAACATTAGGCTTTGACATACCTTCATGCTGTCATGCCAAGCACTGCCCGTCCTGGTTTACTTCCTCCATCCTCCGCAGTGTAAAGGTCGCTCCTGACTCCCTGTCCGACTTAGATGGCTCTGCCCTTCCCTCATGGTTTCTGATCCTTCTCCTTCCTCCTAATTACATAATCACCTGTGTCCATCTGTGTGTTCAGATGGTTCTCTCCTCCATGTGGCCAGAGCTCATTGCTATTGTGTTCACCATTGAATTCCCAGAGGATAGACCAGGCCCGGACACAGATAGGCATTGTACAAATATTTGTGGATGAAATCATTCCGTAAGTGAGAGAAGAGATGATGGAAAGACAACATTTAGGTTTTCTCTTACTTCTTACATTAAGTGTCTGTGTCTACACAGCTTAGGTGAACAACTTTTACTGACTTGTATGTTATTCAAGGATACAGAAGATGTGATGTTTGTGTCTAGTATGACTAAGCCTGTGGCTTTGTGGCATTTTATTAAGATTGTCTTGGCACAAACCAGAACTCAGTGAAACATACAAATCAGCATTTAATTGGTGTAGGCTTGACATGAAAGGCTATGATTTATCAATTTATTTTGCATGGTTGCATTTTGTATTTCTTCTCTTTCCCAAAATGATCTTTAATGCTGTTTGGATCCCCATCCCACAAACTAAAAATGAATCAAAAAAGTATTGCTTGTCCCTAATACAATTCATAGTGGGATTTTTTTTTTTTTTGAGTTGCAGAATGAAACTTTTAAGAGGGTAGGAATAGAAAACTAGGTGGGTATTTCTCTAGAAGAAAAAGCAAAGCTCTTGGTTGTATATAAAAAAAATAATAATAGTGTAAAAACTAAATGCCCTATGTATTCATATAAAAAATGGGCTTTCCCCAAGCTGGGCTGGCATGTCTGATTTATAGAGAAAGCATGCATTGTTTTTTCAGTGTGTGTTGAGGTTACACTGGCTCCCAGAAGATTAGCTCAAAGGTATAAATGAATAGCCACACCCTAAATTACACAAACTGAACCTTTTTAAAGAGTTGGAAAGTCTGATGTATTCTGTTTCCTAGCCACTCAGGCCATAGGTAAAACTGTTGAGGCAGTGAGAGGACAGAGTGAGACCCAGAAGTTGATGCTTTATGATATTCCCTTGTGTGATATTTGTTCACCGTTTTACCCTTAGTAATTAAATTCACTTCTTTGAGCCCCAGAACTTTCATCCATAAAGTGGAATCGAGATAAAAATTCCAGTTGCCACCTGAATTATTGTGAGAATTTCATGAGATGCTATAAGGAAAACATCACTGTGCCCAACACATTATAAATGCCCAGTTGATAAAAGAGTAGAGTAAAGTGGATTTGGTTGAGGTAGTTCAGGTAACAGACTTTAAACCCTTTAAGTTATTCTCTGGTGGCTCACAGACTCAGCCATCTTTGGTTCTTACTGGACTGTACTTCGTGCATCTCCCTGTGAAGAGTGGAGCAGTAGTGATATTGCTACACATAATTATTTTGCAGTTTGTCAAGTGCTTACAGTGGCCCCTTGTCCATGGTGAGTGCTGTACATATATTCGCAAAGCCTGAACAGATGGACTGGGCCCGAGCTTGGCTCCATTACCATATTGCAACTATGAGGAGGTTGTTTAATGCTTCTGAGAGTCAGTTTCATTTTTATAATATGAGGATGATTATAAAGAGTTGTATATGAACTCTTTCATGTGTATGCTAAATGTTTAGCATGGGGTTAGAACATGCCTGGAAATACTCAGTGTATTAGTTACTTTTCTTTGGGTGTGAAAACATACCTGACAAAAAGCAATTTAAGGAAGGAAGAGTTTATTTGGGCTCACAGTGAGAAGGGATGCAGTTCATCATGGCTGGAAAAGGCAGGGCGGCAGGACCATGGGGCATCTGGTCATACGACATATGTAGTGAGGGAACAGAGGGAGATAAATGGTGGTGACCTAATCTCCTTTTCATGCAGTTGAGACCACATCCATGGATGGTGCTGCCCTCTTTCAGGGTGTGTCTTTCCTCCTCTTAACCCTCTCTGACATGTCCAGAAGTGTGTTTCCTAGGGTCATTCTTAATCCCTTCAAGTTGACAATTAAGATTAGCCATCATATCAAGTAACTTCTGAGTGTAGTGAAGACTTTTTTTAATTTTTGATTTTTGTGTATTAGTGTTTCTCCTGTGAGTACATAAGGTCACTCATGATGTGCAGTGCACACAGATGCCAGAAGAGGGCATCAGATCCCCTGGAACTGGAGTTTTGGATGGTTGTTAGCAGCCATGTTAGTGCTGGGAACTGAGCCATTTTTCCTCAAGAGCAGCCAGTACTCTTAACTATTGAGCTCTCCAGCCTATGAACACTTTTCTTTAATTGTTTCTACTATTCTTATTTTTTCATTATTTTTATGGCTGCTGCTAACATCTGACACTAGAACTGCATTCCAAGCGAGACTGATGATATGTGTTAGTGAATATGATAAAATGGACAGGGATGTTGAGGTGTGCTTTCTACTACTGTAAATGCTAGAATGTTTGCCTGAAAAGGATCCCTTCTAGTCCATTGACAAGGATCCAGGGAAAACCTCAAAATCAATTGTGTTATAATTTTATAAATCACAAAGGACCAAAATCAGGATCAGTGTCAGGTGTAAAGTTATCTATTCATGGAAAATGATATAGAAAACAAATGATTAAGAAAATAAAATTTCCAAAGTGAGAAATGAAAAGTGACTGTGTACTGTTCAAGCCATATTTGTATCTGTTGTACAGTTGAGTTCATAAAGCGAAGTGACATAGCTTGAATTTCTGGTATCACATCTCCTCTGTGGCTGATAGCTGTGTACCCCCAGAAGTGGATAAATACCGATTCAGTGCTGCTAACATTTTCCATGTTAGTCACTGTGGCTACACTAACTATATTTAGACTTTTGTGTTATTTTGCAATGTCTTCAAGTTCAAGTTCCCCCTTTATTTTAAAAAGAGAGTATGGAAGAATACAGAGCCATTAGAATACAGAGCTGTGAATGATCAGTGTTTACAAAAAGTGGATCTTTGTCTAGCGTCTGACCGGGAAGGCATCCATTTTCTAGTGAAAGGTGGGAGCTTGCATCCAGCCATTGAGTATGCAAGAATATCAAGCTCTGAGCACCAGATGGGCAAATCAGAATCTAGAAGGGCTGAGGAATTCCTAAATGATATGCGCTGGAAGGAAAAGGAAAGTGATTCAATAAAAAAAGATATGAGAGAGCTTCCTTCAGGCATGTGGAAATAATGTCAGAGAGTGTGGCATGGTTTAAAGGCCAGAAAATTGAACTTGAGTTTATTGGGATTGGGAGAAAAGAGTGGAGAATCTTTCAACCCTGATAGGAGTGAGAGGCTTGGTTCAGAGACCAAGAGTGAGCACAGTAAAGCTGTAAGTGGGTCAGATGGGATCCTGCATGTTCTTGAAAGTTCTCTTTAGCAGTGCTGTAGAGACTGATTGCAGGCAGTGGTGAGCTAACCAATAAAGGATAGTGCAGGGAGGAGATGATGCCTTCCAGGACCTCATAGTGTCCATGAAAATGGAGAGAAGTAGGTGGAAGTGAGAAGTACTGGGGGCAGGGTCATGGCCAAGGTGATTGGCAGTGAGTCAAGTGGTGAGACCATAGGGAGAAAAGGATGGGTCTAGATTTCTTCCCTGGGCAGGTGGGTAGGACAATGGTAGCTCCTGGAGTTTGACTTTTGGGAGAGAAACAGGTGGAGGAGGGTGGACATTGTTTGTACATGTGTGTGATGAAACCATTGTTACTGGGGTAGATGTAAGAGAAGAACAGTCTAGGGTAGTCTGAATACTAATCTGGATTTATTTATTTATTTATTTATTTATTTATTTATTTATTTATTTATTTATCTTTTCGAGACAGGGTCTCCCTGTAGCCCCAGCTGTCTTGGAACTCGCTCTGTAGACCAGGCTGGCCTTGAACTCACAAAGATTTGCCTGCTTCTGCCTCCTGAGTGCTGGGATTAAAGGCATGCTCTGGTTTTCATTTTTATCCACAAAGTGTAATGGCCAATTAACAGTTGTCTAAGCCAACAGGGACCGATGTCTGTCTGTAAGAAGCCCAGATGAGCACTGCCATTGGCCAGCATCTGAGTGACTGCTCTTGGCTTTAGCTGGTATTTGCCACCTGGTGGTGGAAAGGCAGCATTCCATCTGGTTTAAAAAGGGAAAATACCAAGCAGCAGTGCCCAGAAAATATCTCTCTGTGTCTTACCAGCTACAGTCATGTCTGTCCAAGGATAATGCCTCCGTGATCACTTGACTGCTCTGAGCAAATTGTGATCCTCAGTATAAAACAAGACTAGGGCTGATTGTGTATGCATTTAATTTTTTTTTTTTTTTTTTTTACCTCAGCTGGTTTCAGCTGAGG
Organism: Rhizomys pruinosus; assembly: GCA_009823505.1. Lineage (NCBI taxonomy): Eukaryota > Metazoa > Chordata > Mammalia > Rodentia > Spalacidae > Rhizomys > Rhizomys pruinosus. The sequence continues at coordinate 1,344,025 of VZQC01010158.1, forward strand.
GACAGGGATATGAAATGTTTGAGGGAACGTGGAAGTTTAATCATGTGCCTGAGAAATTTCAGTGAGCACATTTTCTCTCAACTCTGCTGTGAATCCCAAGTTACAGTTTCTCATTAACATATAAATTATGAAATGTGTTTAAAGCTTGACTATATTTTTCTTAGATACCTCCAAACACACACAACTCTGAATTGTCTTTAAAATATATTAAATTCAGCTTTTCTCAAGCTGATTGAAATCCTAACCTGTAAAAGTCATGTTTTGTTCCTCAAATGTATTCCGAAATCTTCCTTATTCCTAAACCCTCAGCAAACCTCGCTAAGTTTAGAGCAAATGTGGAAAATTCCATTTGGTGTTCACCAAGTGATATGCAAGTCAAAGCAGGGGATGAACTGCATGATGGAAAATGTCATACCCTTTCCTGTGAGTTTTATCTCTGTGAAGAATATAATTATTCTGTGTTTAAAAGTAGAGGAGGAAATGTTTGTTCATTTATTTTGAAGGTAACATTATTCAGGGTATTATAAGATGCAAATATTTGTGCTCTATTCCAGTTTAATTTGAGACTACCTTATCACCTAATAGGCATAAAATTCTACTAGTGACTGTTTTAGGTAGCAGATTCTAAAGATAAATGATATCCAGTTCCTGAAGTATAGCAGAGAGAGCAGAACGTGAGCAAAGATCCTACCATTTGCAGTGGATGACCTTGGGAACATTCTGTAATCTCTCTGAGCTGCTTTCTTTTATGAAATTGGTTGATAGTTGTGGGGTCAGATAAGTCCATTATGGCTGAGTATAAGAGGCCTGGCTCTTTACCCCGAAAACCTAGATGGCGGGCAGGAGATGGACATCAGGCACCTGCAGTCCCCCCTTCCCCCCTCCCCCACCCGGGGGGGGGTGTAGCTTGAAGTGTAGCATTCCTAAGCTTATCCCTCCTGAGGCATGTCCGCCCACAAGCCATAAGCTTATCTGGGGTGGGTTGGTTACGGTGTTCCTGCCCTACAGCTTAGCTGTTGCAGAATGCACACAGGCTTCCCCTCTGTCCTGCCCTACCCACCTCCTGGTCAAAGAGCCCAACAAAACTATATAAGTGCTTAAAACCCCTGCAGTAGATGAGTTTTGTTTGCTGCCACAACTCCCAGGTTTTTCTTCGGATCCATTCGGGTTCATTCGTCATCCCCAGGGACTGTCCTCTGCTGCCTTCTGCTTCCCTCCTTGCATCCTGGCAGCCAGGGCCTACGGTTGTGAGGCTGGTTACGGGAGGCAGGAACCTCACAACAGGGAGGAGGCCAACAGGTAGTAGAGCTGGTCCTGCACATACAACAATGTCTTGGAGACGCACTGAGTATAAGTAAAATACAGAAAGATGAATATGTTCTGGGTTGCGGGGGGAGGATTAGAACTCCCCATTGTATGATCTATGGCATTTTCAGGGGGAACCGTAGGTGAAATGCATGTGTCCAAGATTGGACACATTTAACATTTACATTGACATTTTGAAATAACTGTGGATTTAGATTTCATCAATATTGGGCTGTCCATGTGTCCTTCATGTGTCCCCCTCATGTAACAGTCACCATATGGAAATGAGCTAAAGATCTTTGAAGGAAGCCCATGCTATGTCAGCCTCCACTCGCTGTGACTGGGGTGGATTAGCAGCCTGGCATGAAGGCTAGGAGGGACTTCTTATGCTGTTGCTGTCACCCGGGATGGGTTGAGATAATGTTGATGGCAGTGGGCATTCTCAGGAGTGGCCACAGGATCACAGACTCTCTGGTACTGAGCAGCTGGTTTCTGACGCTTCCACACAGATTGGATCACCTGTTACACTGAAGGCTTCCTAATTCTCATGGAAGCTAATACCACTTATTTATGCCCCAGATGTGTGCATCAGCACCTATGGAAAGTGGTTGGTAGACTCCAGACTGTGATGCAGCAGAAATTCAAGAGGTGTCAGATCATGGTCTAGAGACAGAAGTCCCGTCATGTTCAGTGTACAATCTGAGTGGCTATACGTGGGGGCCCAGCCCTGTATGAGTATCAGGCTGCTGATAATCACAGAGCTGTTTATGGACCTGATTTTTTTTTAATTTATTTTTATTGATGCTTTATGTATTTCATACATCATTTTCCAATTCAGTTCAGGCATATATCCCCTTCCCTTCCCCCCCACCCCACCCCTACCCATCGCAGATCGTGCATTCTGCCGTAAGTTTTCTGCATCTTTCTCTGCTTTTTTGTTTTGTTTTGTTTTCATTTTTTTAACAATAGGTGATAATTTGTGAGTACAAGCATCCTTCATGTAAAACCAATTTGCAAGCAGTTGTGCCCAAACCCACACAGCTCATGGGTCCCACCATCCAGCAGGGGGGGCTTGTATGTTCAATCAAGTTGATCAAATGAGTGTCTAGTCTTATTGTAGTTTCACCATTCACCCCAATCGCAGCTCTTACATTCTACCACACCCTCTCTTCCGCAGATTGTTCCCTAGGCTTAGAAAAGGGGCACAGGTGGATGAGAAGCAAAACACTCTACTTTCTCTGGAGCTGATATCTTGGTCTCTAGTCAGTTCTGGCTGTTTTTTTTCATGGGCTGCCAGCTTGATGGACCTGATTTTTAACACCTTATTTTTATTTTATTTTGTGAATGACTGCATTAGCTGTATGTATGCAAGTGCACCCATGTCATATAGCACCCACAGAGGGCATCAGATCCCCTGGAACTGGAGCTTTGGATGGTTGTTTCCCACTGTGTAGGTCCTGGGAACTGAACCCAGGTCCTGTGCAAGAGCAGCCAGTGCTCTTAACCACTCCAGCCCACAATCTGATTTTTTTAAAGTATGCGCGAGGGCCTGGAGAGATGGCCTAGTGGTTGAGAGCACCGACTGCTCTTGCAGAGGACCCGGGTTCAATCCCCAGCACCCACATGGTGGCTGAGAACGTCTGTAACTCCAATTCCAGGAGAACTCAAGTTCCAGGGGAATCTGACACCCTCTTCTGACCTCCACAGCATTGCACAACATGGGTACACAAACCTGCATGCAGACAGTACATTCATACACATAAATAAATAAATAAATAAAAATTTAAAAAAATTTAAAAAGTATGCGTGAACCACTCCGAATTACTTATTTGAGCCCTAATCAGTAGCATTGTCAGTTCTTATTCTTTTTTTCTGAAGTAAATTCTATTTATTTATTTTGCTTATGCTCTTCTTTCTTCCATTATCCTTTCTTTTTTAATATTTTTATTGACGTTTGCGTATTTCATACATCATTTCTCAGTTTAATTTAGACACATTCCCCTTTCCATGCCCCACCCGACTCCTGTTCCTGCAAATGCCATACATTTGCATCTTTCTCTCAGTCTTTTTTTCCCCCCACATTTTCCCCTTTAATTTTATATCACTTCAAAATATGCGTACATATCCTCCACCCATATACCAATATTACAAAATCTGAACATAAGTGGTAGGTCAATTCTCTAGCCCATTAAGGGATTCACCTTTTAACCATACTGCTGCTTTCATGTAAAAAAGAAATACAACATAGACGATGCTTAGCTTGCTTTGCAACTAGGAATTTGGTGCTAGCCTCCACAAATGAGGGACACCGTATGTCGTTTGTTTTTCCGGGACTGTGTTATTTCACTTAGCATAATGTCTTCTAGTTCCATCCATTTACCTGCAAAGTTTGTGATGCCATCTTTCATTACTGCTGCATAGAACTCCATTGTGTAGATGTACCACATGTATCCACTCATTGGTTGAGGGACATTTGGGTTACTTCCAGCTTTTTGCTATTGTGAAGAGAGCTGCAGGAAACATAGATGTGCATATGTCTTTGTGATAGGATGAGTCTTGTGGGTATATACCCAGGAGTAGTATGACTGGGTCAGGTGGTAGGCTCATTTTCAGTCTTTTAAGGGTTCTTTACACTGCTTTCCATAGGGGTTGCATGAGTTTGCATTCCCAGCAGTGGATGAGTGTTCCCCTTTCCCCACAACCTCTCCAGCATTTGGTGTCATTTGTTTTCCTAATCTTGGCCATTCTTACAGGGGTAAGGTGAAATTTTAGGGTAGTTTTAATTTGCATCTCCTTAATTATTAGCGACATTGAACACTTTCCGAGATGCTTCTCAACCATCTTCACTTCTTCATTTGTGAATTCTCTATTCAGCTCTTTACCTTTTGATAGTGCCATTTTTTTCTGTATCTTTTGGTTTTTGAGTTATATATTCTGGATGTTAATGCTGTATCTGATGTATTACTTGTGAAGGTTTCCTCCCACTCTGTGGGTTTTCTCTTCACTTCGTTGATTGTTTCTTTTGCTGTACACAAGCTTTTGAGTTTAATGGGGTCCCATTTGTGTATTGTTGACTTTGTTTCTAACAGGGTAGATGTCTGATTTAGAAAGTCTTTTCCTATGCCTATGTCTTGTAGTTTACTGCCAACATTTTCTTCTGTCATTTTCAGAGTTTCTGGTTTCACATTGAGGTCTTTGATCCATTTGGAGTTGATTTTTGTGCATGGTGAAAGGTAGGGGTTGATAGAAACAGAAGGAAAAAATCTAAATTCTTTCTGAAGCCAGTATCACTCTGATACCCAAACCAGGCAAAGAAACAACCAAAAAAGAAAACTATAGGCCCATTTCATTAATAAACATAGATGCAAAAATTCTCAACAAAATACTTGCAAAGTGCATACAGGCACACATCAAAAAGATCATTCACCATGACCAAATCAGATTTATACCAGAGATGCAGGGATGGTTCCACATACACAAATCAATAAATATCATAAAACACATAAATGGGCTGAAAGGCAAAAACCACATGGTTATCTCAATCAACGCAGAAAAAGCCTTCGACAAAATCCAGCATGGCTTCATGTTTAAAATCCTAGAGGGAACTGGACTGGAGGGAACATTCCTCAACATAATCAAAGCCATATACAAGAAACTCACAGCCAATATTATCCTAAATGGAGAAAAATTAGAAGCATTCCCCTTAAAATCAGGAACTCAGCAAGGCTGCCCCCATCTCCACTCTTGAAATGCTTGCTACAGCAATAAAACAAGAAAAAAGGAAATTAAAGGAGTACTAATGGAAAAGAGGAAGTAAAACTATCCCTTTTTTGCAGATGATATGATAGTGTACCTAAGAGACACAAAAAAAACCCCACCAGGAAACTCCTAGAAATGATCAAGTGTTTCAATAAAGTAGCTAGATACAAAATTAACCTAGAAAAATCAGAAGCCTTTCTTTACACCAACAAGAAACAAATAGAGAATACAAGGAGACCCTCCCATTCACAATAGCCTCAAGAAAAAGAAAATACTTTGGAACAAACCTAACTACAGACACCAAAGATCTCTACAATGAAAATTTTAAGTCCCTGAAAAAGGAGACTAAAGAAGATACCAGAAGATAGAATGACCTCCCATGCTCATGGATTGGAAAAATTAATAAAGTAAAAATGTCCATCCTACCTAAACTAATATACAGACTCAATGCAATCCCAATCAAACTCCTCATGAGTTTCTTCTCAGACTTAGAAAAAAGAATCCTTAAATTCATAGGGAAGAAAAGGACCCCAGATAGCCAAAGCAACCCTGAGCAAAAAGAACAACACAGGGGGGGATAACCATACCTGACTTCAAACTATATTACAGGACTATTGTAATAAAAACAGCTTGGTACTGGCACAACAACAGACAAGTAGATCAATGGAACAAAACCAGAGATCCAAACCTGAGCACATGCAATTTCAGTCACCTCATATTTGACAAGAGGGCCAAGAAGACCCAATAGAGGGAAAGGCAGCATCTTCAGCAAATTGTGCTGACAAAACTGGATTGCCATTTGTAGAAAGATGAAGCTGAACCCTTACCTTTTTAAAAATTGTGTCTATAATTATATTCACAGCCATGTATCTGACCCTTGGAATAGAGTTACAGTGGCTAGCATTTATTGAATGCATATTATGCATCAAGAGCCTGCATGCACTAATTTTATCTTCACGACAATTCTATTAGTTACCGTTATCCTTCCAGCCAATAAATGAGAACACCAAAAATAACTGGGGTTGTATGATTACCCCAAGTCACTTAATTAAGTGACAGGCTATGGCTTGAACCCAGCACTTCCTGTTTCTACACTCAAGCAGCATGATAGAGTGTGTGCAAGGTGTTTTTAGGGTATGTTTGTATATCACATTATTTGCTATGCAAAATTTGTTTTATTGTAGGCTTTTCCTTGCTTCTAGATCATTCTCTGATTTAATATTCTCCACTCATATTTATTTGTCAGGATCTTTAAACCTTTTTTCAGGTGACCACTGTCCCTTTAAAAGGTTTTAGCTTTCCTTCCTGCTAAATGCTTGAGTAAATCTGGAAATATTAATCTGTGTTAATTGAAACTAAAATAGTTAATACTTAAGGATATTCCCTCCCAGGTGTATTTTGTATATTTTTAAGAGAACATAGAAATGAACTCATTTTCTTAGCATGGGTGAGAAAAGAGCCGGACGTCACCAGAGAGTGTTGTGTAGAGCTAAGGAGATCCTTTCCTCCAGTACCGACTGTGGGAGCACGGGAAGGCGCCTTTGAGAGACACCGTTGCTTTTCCCTTCATTCCAGTAGCAAGCAGAGTTCTTTCTCTGCCAGAGTGAAATCCTCTTAAATGTATACGTGTCTATTCTGGGTGTGAGAACAGTAGTGGGTTGGAAGCAGAGACCGGGGTTTTCCCTCATGGATGTAGGGAAGTTCAGATAACAGAAAGTACGCTTGGCTGGCCTGTTTCTTGCCTCACTCTGACATTGGTGAATCCTGGTAGGATGCACCAGCTTGAGGATAAAGGCTGAATTAAACTTGTCCTTTTCCCTTCCTGTTTCATTCTGCCTGTCTTCTTCTCCTCCTTCACCTATATGAGGAGATGACTACATCATATAGGTTTGTCTAGTGTCTTATGTTTATTATTGTTGATGAAAAGCTTTTGGTAATTTTACCAGAATTGCATTTCAGGTCCTTCCTGTCCTTATAGTCTGTATACAGGAGCCATTGGGTGGAGGTTTCTCTTCTTCTTTTGTCCCCTTTTTGCTTTTTCTTTATTTCTGCCACAGATCTGCAGGAAAGAACAACACACTGTTTGTTCTCTCAGGTTAAACCCTGGGTTTTTTGGCCTGACAGCAGCATGCTCTTCCTCCTTGCTGTAAATCAGAAAATTGAGTACAGACATTTCTCATTTACAGAGAAGTACTTTTGGAGGAATCAGAACTCTTTGAGAAACCATTTTGCTTATCCTATAGAGCCCCAGAACTTACCTCTTTGTATGGTGAACACTCACAAAGCTAGACTTTAGCAGATTTTCTTAATGGGAAGTTTTGAGAGAAAGTATTCAGCAAGACAAAATCCTTACCCTACCCTCTTACTGGAGAAAGCCCCTCACTGACAGCACTGCATTAGAAACTGGTCCTCACTTCAATCTCTGAGCTCTTACTAGTTGGATTCTTAGAGAAGAGGGATTGCTAGGTGATTTGGGACTCCCTGAAGACATATGAATCTGCACAGAACTTTTGGAGACAGATTCACAAAGAGCTTCATAACGCAAGGCAATGGTAACCCAAGTCTTGACAAGTTAAGAAAGTATGTGCTGTGATTTTTTTTTCCCAAAGTGTCACATCTAAGGGGTGCAAGATTGTGTGTGTGTGTGTGTGTGTGTGTATGTGTGTGTGTGATATGTGTGATTGGAGACCATCAAGGGCTCCGTGTCATCATCTGTGCTGGACTGTGGGCTCTGGCCCTTAAGCCTTTGACTGTAGATTGTGTGAATTGTCTAACAGAAGGGGGTGCCTGTTGTCTGTCACTGGACTATGTTTGCAGTTTTGTTCTAATTGCATAGACTTGGTGCCTTCCTATCTTGCCTCTTCATGCTGGCAAAGAAAGCTTCATGCTGGCAAGAAACCTTTGACTGAAGATCTGGCCTGACTTGGAAGTTGTGGAGTATAATTCAGGTTGCTCAGTGAGGGCCTGGAACATTCCTCAGGAGGGATGAGCAGGGCAGGCTGAATGGAGCTGTGAGTCATGGCGTGCTGGGGCAGTAGTGATCTGGAATAACAACAGCAGCAGCCCCAGCCACCACAGAAGCCCTTTATTGGCAGCAGCCAGTATTTATGGCGCTTCCAGTGGGCCAGGCCCTCTGCTAATGCCTTATATGTATTATCTCATTTAGACCATCTTCTGTATCTGCTTTGCTGGTGACTGTCTCCAAGACATGTGCTTGCTGAGAAGTAGGGTAGCACTTGAACTCTGCTCTCCAGGATGCTTGAATTCACTCATTTAGCATCAGCATTGTTTTCTCTTCAGAAAGGGAGGGGGGACTTGTTTTGTTACTGACATTTTTCTTTCTTTCTTTAAACCACAGCACAACCAGTTTTCACTGTGTAATTTAGGCTCTAGTATCTCTTCCTAATTTTCACAAGTTGAAGTTTGGAGGCAGAGAAAAGTACAGCATGGGAAGCCCATGTGGGCAGTGGGCGAAGCCGCTGGCCTGACTCCATGTCCACCCGCCACAGGTCAAGGACAAGAATATTCTTGGGAAGTGAGAGCACCTGGGAGACCTGAGTTTAAGCCCTAGAACCTATGTAAAAATTCTTGGTATGGTCACGTGCATGCATAATTACAGCACTGAGGATGCAGAGACAGGTGGACCCTCGTCTTTACCTAGCCAGTCTGCCTAGTCTAACTGCTGAGCTCTAAGAACCCAATGAGAGACCCTATCTCAACAAAACAAAACAAAACGTGGGCATCTCCTGGAGAACAGCACTCAAGGCTGATTCCTAGCTTCCTCATGCAGGTGCACACATGTGTGTCTTCTCCTACATGCACACATGCACCCATACATAACTCCCACAGCATATGACAAAAGAAAAGTCTTGGGAAGTAAAAGAGGGGGTTGGACAAGGGGGGAAAGAGAAACAGATGGACAAATCCAAGGAGATTGCTGTCTTCTTAGAGGAGAAAGAGTGACTTTAGATACAGTGTGAGCACTATAGGGCAGAGGTCCACTGTGTAATGATTAGAGCTCTAGGTGCTTGATGGAAAGAAAAGTTCCGTAATCAAATAAGCGTGAGAAGCTGTGCATTTGGAGACCAAGTGGCTGGGTACCACCACAGTGCCTCCAGTGTGAACTTGGTGATATATACGGTATATATATATATATATATAATATTTTTTTTTTTTTTTTTTTTTTTTTTTTTTTTTTTTTTTTTGTACTTTTGAGGCAGGTGCTTCCTTTAGTCCCAGCTGAGCTCTGAGAGCCACTTTGTAGACCAGGTGGGCCTTGAACTCCACAGAGAATCCACCTGCCTCTGGCTCCAAGTGCTAGGATTAAAGGCGTGCGCCACCACACCCGGCAAAGTGTTACATTTTTATCAACTGGGTAGAGTAGGTGTTGTCTTTATTCCCATTCACAGATATGGACAGGTCTCTCTGCTACTGTGGATAAGCTGGGATGCTAACTAAGGCTAATCAAGCCTGTGATGTTCCAAATCCTGGACGCCATGGCCTCTGCTGGTGACATAGAAGAGCAGCACACACACACACACACACACACACACACACACACCACGCACACGCAGACACAGACACAGAGACACACATACATGCAGACACACAGATACAGACCCACATACACACACAGACACATACTCAGACACAGACACACAGACACATACACAACACAGACACACAAACGTACACATGCAGACACACAGACACACACAGATACATGCAGACACACATACACAGATACACACACATACACACAGACACAGACACAAACACACAGATACAGACACACACACAAATACACAGATTCCCTCTCTCTCGCTCTTCTCTCTCTCACACACACACACACCCCCACACGCACACATGCTGCATCTATTTGCATGAGACCCATAAAGTCCTTCTTCTGTCTTGGTGCTTGCTTATTGAGCCCTTTCTCTCTCTCTCTCTCTCTCTCTCTCTCTCTCTCACACACACACACACACACACACACACACACACACATACACGTACACACACGCGCTGCATCTATCTGCATGAGACCCATGAAGTCCTTCTCCTGTCTTGGTGCTTGCTTATCGAGCCTTCTCCATAGTCACAGTGTGTACCCTACTATTTATAGGTTCTGAAGTGTCCAGCAGTTAACAAATGTGGGTGTCTTTGTCCAGTGTTTCAGATTTGTTTGACCACCCAATTCTCTAGCTGTTTTCAGAAGGGGAGGAAGAGTTGAAGAGAGGATGTAACCGGGTGCCCTTTGGGAAATGTAGAACGAGAGGGCCGTTCTCTTCTGGTGTTGCTCCTCTTCACACATAGGTTTGGGACATGGTGGTTTTTCAGAATAGAACAGGGAATCCTCAAGTGTCCAGCTTTGCTGGCAGCCACAGTGCTTGCTGATCGTGATTGGTGGCTTCACCTTGAGGCGTGAGTATCTGCTTCCAGGGCTTTATGGGTTATTGAAAGAAGGGAGCAAAGAAGGAGGAAGGGCTCGCAGTCCAGGGTCTTCATTATGTCTTCTCGACTATCCATATCTCCCCCATTAATGTTTTTAAATGAACGCATATTTAAGTAGAACAGACGATACAGCCTTTTCTCACTCAGGGGAGAAGAAATATATCTGAACAATATTTGCTGTTTCCAGGAGTGAAAGCTTGCTGTTCTTGTGACTGACAGTTAGATCATTGTTGACCCTTCTTGACTAACATCATCACTGCTTCAGTTGGGATCGTGCAAGTCAGGTATTTTTGGTCTTACCTTTTGCAATCTGAAGACGGGGCCAGAACCCTAAGAATGTAGGTCTGAAGCTCTGTCCTGAGCAGTACAGGATATTTTGCAAGATTGGTTTTAGAATTAGGGCTTGGTCAATACATCAAGCCAAAAGCTGTTCTAAGTGGCAAAGTCAACCTGAAATAGAGAAGATCTGCTAGTTATCTTAGGTTCCCAGGCCAGGTTCCTGTGTATTTGGTTTGATTCAGAGGTCTACCACGATTGGAGAGAACCAAACTATGATCATGTCTACTTGGCCTTCGTGGTGGCGTGGTGTCTGTGGACTGCTGTTGGCTTCTCTTCATGCTCAGATGATGTCCATGGAATGCTGTTGCTTATTCCTTCAGTGGGAAGGTGGGGGGGAGGGAGGGAGGGGGGAGGGAGGGAGAGAGAGAGATTTTGAGATTGATTTCTAGAAGTGTTACATGTTACAGGAAAGTAAAGAAGAGTGTTAAACCATTTTTACTAGTCAGACATAAGTGCGGTTCACACTCAAGAGCTGATTGCTGTGGTAGAAGAATGGGGTCAGCCGCTGAGTACAGAGAATGGGGGCCGGGTTCTTTTCCCCGTTTCTCTGACAAGCACAGTGGGGTGAGCTTTCCCTAAGGAGGTGTGGCACGCAGAAGAAAGCAGATGTCTTGCTCTGGGTGCAGTTTTAAACAGTTGTGACACAGGGCACAAGTTAGCTGATAGGCTTTCTTTCATGTTAGCAGTTATTTATGAAATTTGCCTTTTAATGAATGGAAGACTAGATCAAGTTTGAACTGCTAAAGGAGTTGGGTTGAAGGGCCTATCCACTTGCCCAAGCCAGGGGATCCTCTTCCATTTTGCTTCTTGAAAATACTTCATGTTTTGCGCTTGAATTGGATAAGCTGAATGCATCTATCCCATGGCTTTCTCCATATGCCTTCTGCACCTTTAACCTGTGATTTCACTGAGGCGGTGTGATACACCTTGAGTGCCTGTGAGTACTCCGGATACTTCTGCTTTATTCATCTCAGTGGGAATGCTTCTTGTTTCTGGCATTGGCCTTTATAGCTCTTCAGTCTATTCTTTAGAAATTGCTTCCCTGCATGTAGGCAAAACACCCATACATAGGAAGTAAAAATAAATGAATAAAAATTGCTTCTCAATATCACACTGAATTATGGATACTGTTTGAGCATTTGTATAAAGGGTTGTCATAAGGAAATGCTTCACAGGTATAAAGAATTCATAAAACCACCACATTGTATATTATATTTTAGTGCGGAAAATATAAATGATAAATTAGGCATAAACATTAGATTTTAAATTTGTACTGATAAAATTGAAATAGTGATTATTGAAAAACGTCAATGACGAGATAGTGGTAAATGTTTCTGGAGCTGTCTGTGCTCCAAATAAGCATGGTGTTCAGGTAAGCACCGCTGTCAGTGTCCCATCGGTACTGTGCTCAGTGTTCTCTCTGCACTGTGCTTAGTGTTGTATTCTGTCTGTATTCTGCTCAGTGTTCCATCTGTACTGTGCCCAGTGCTCCATCTGTAATGTGCTCAGTGCTCTATCTGTATTCTGCTCAGTGTTCCATCTGTACTGTGCTCAGCGCTCCATTTGTATTTTGCTCAGTGTTCCATCTGTACTGTGCTCAGTGCTCTGCACTGTGCTCAGTGTTCCGCACTGTGCTCAGTGTTCCATCTGTACTGTGCTCAGTGTTCCATCTGTATTTTGCTCAGTGCTCTGTCTGCACTGTGCTCAGTGTTCCATCTTTATTTTGCTCAGTGCTCTGTCTGTACTGTGCTCAGTGCTCTGTCTGCACTGTGCTCAGTGTTCCATCTGTACTGTGCTCAGTGCTCTGTCTGTACTGTGCTCAGTGCTCTGTACTGTGCTCAGTGCTCCATCTGTACTGTGCTCAGTGCTCCGTCTGTATTTTGCTCAGTGCTCCATCTGTACTGTCAGTTCTCTGTCACCTGTGCTTTGATGTTTTTCATCACATTCCTCCTGTGAAGGGTCCTCTGTGGGGCAGGGCCTCCAGTTGCCTCCATTTTGAAATTGAGGAAACTAAGGTTAAGCAAGGTATACAATACAGTGTGGACAAGAAGTGTCAGAGCCAAAACAGGAACCCAGTTTTCAGCATAAAAATACTTTCTTCTTCTTCTTCTTCTTCTTCTTCTTCTTCTTCTTCTTCTTCTTCTTCTTCTTCTTCTTCTTCTTCTTCATCATCACCATCATCATCATCATCATCATCATCATCATCATCATCATCATGTGTATATGTGTATGTTGTGTGTGGGGCAGTGTACACATGCCATACACAAATGTGTAGGCAAGAGAACAACTTTGTGGAGTCAGTCCCCTCCTTCTACCCTTATGAGGGCTCAAGTGATCCCACATGGCTTCAGACTTTATGGCACTACTAGCTGCTGATTTCTGAAGAGTTTTCCTTGACCCTTTGACCCGTGCTCTTGATCTCAGATCTCTCTATGAATCTGCTTTACCTAATGGTGAGTTAGAAAGGCCTTAAATCTGTCTTCTGCTGGTGAATCCTTCTGAAATGCATGCTTCTATATGCTAGAGGTATAGAGGGCGGAGAGAGGACAGTTATCAGTGTAGACTTGGGAAAAACCTGGCTAGGAAGTATTTTCACATAAAACTGTTTCATAGAAGAGACAAAACAGTTTTGATAAACACAAAGTTGAAAGACTCACATATCATGATTTCAAAGCATAGTATAAATCTATAGTAATCAACAGTGTAAAACTGACATAAAGATATTAATAGGTCAAAGAACTTGAATAGAGAGGTTAAAAAATCAAAAAAATAAATCAAACGATCTTGCAGGTTCAGACCACTTAATAAAAAAAGGGCAATTTCTTCAATAAACAGGGTTGGGAAAATATATATCCATGTACAAAAGTCTGAAACGTGACTTTTACCTCATACCACACACAGAAGTTAAGTCAGAGTGGATTAAAGACCAATCACTTGTAAGGCCCCAAATGATAAGAATCCAAGAGGAAAACATTAAGGAAAAAACCTAATGATGCTGGAGTTGTCAGTGACTTTCTGGATTGAACAACAAAAGAACAGGCAGCAATGGAAGAAATGTACCAATGGGAAAATAACCCTAACAGGTGTGTGTAAGGGACATAGTTAGAGGGATAGAGTGGGCGGGGAGATGGCTACGCAGCTGAGTGCTCACTGCTCTCGCAGAACACTGGGCTTCAGTACCCCTATAAGGTGACTCACAACCATCTGGAACTCTAGTTCCAGGGGATCTTGCATCCTCTTCTGGCCTCTGCAAACATGCACACACATATAAGATAAAAATAAGTGTCTTAGCCGGGTGTGGTGGCACAGGCCTTTAATCCTAGCAAAGGCAGGCAGATCTTTGTGAGTTCAAGTCCAGCCTGGTCTATAGAGTGAATTCCAGGACAGCTGGGGCTACAGGGAGACCCTGTCTCGAAAAGACAAAAAAAAAAAAAAACAAGGTCTCTTAAAATAACCTTCGAAATAGCTCAAGCACCATAAAGAAGTCTTGGAGAAATCATGTCACACTACATTCAGCCAGAGGGCCTACAATCCGGAGCCTATGAAGGAACTCCAGAACTTCCGGGGACTGTGGAAAGCCTTAGTCTACAAGTCGATCCCTAGCACCATGTAAACTCCTGGAAGTTGGCCTGCCTGTTATCCTAGCACCTGGGAGGAAGAGGCAGGTGGATCTCTGGGGTTCACAGGACAGTCAGGCTAGGCAGTTGGTGAGTACTAGGTTCCATGAGAGACCCTGCCCCTTAATGAAAGTGTGGAGCAATTGAGGAAAGACCCGGCCATTTAACCTTTGGCTGCAAAGCAACGCACACACGGCACACAAAACGCGCACACACAATGCATACAACATGCGTGCACACATGTTATACACCACAAAAACACACACAACATACCACGTGACATGATTCATACACACACACATATCTAATTCTACAATCCTCCCCCACAAAAATTAGTGCTACAATTTCAACAATAACAACAAAATCAGATAATCCTGCTAAAAATGGGCAAAGGGCTTAAAAGGACATTTTATGAGAGATAGTCAAGAAATCACAGATTTATGAAGAGATGTTGAATATCGTTAATCATCGGAGAAATTCAAGTAATAATTACAGTGACGATACCTCATGTTTACTATCTACTCGAATGATGGCCATTTTTTTTTTTTTAATTAAAAAAAAATGACAACAGAAAAAATAAATGTTGGTGAGGATATAGGAAAATAGGAACCCTTGTGTGCCCCAGGGTGATCAGTCCATATTACAACTTCTGTAGAAAACAATATGAAAGCTCTTCAAAGATTAAAAACAGAACTACCACATAATAGGAGAATCTCAGTTCTGGATATAAATCCAAGTGAATTGAAAGCAGGGTATCAGAGACATTTCACACCCATGTAATTGGTAATGCACAGTAGCCAAGAGGGAGAATTAACCAAGACGAATTGAAAAGAAAAAGATTACCCGGGCTGGAGCGATGGCCTAGCGGTTAAGAGCGCTGACCGCTCTTGCAGAGGACCCGGGTTCGATCCCCAGCACCCACATGGCGGCCGAGAGCCGTCTGAAACTCCAATTCCAGGAGAACTCCAGTTCCAGGGGAGTCCGACGCCCTCTTCTGACCTCCGCGGCATTGCACGTCACGGGTGCACAGACTTGCATGCAGACAATATATTCATACACATATGGAAATAAATAAAATTAAAAAAAATTAAGAAAATATTACCTATATAGCAGAGTGTTATCAACTTTTAAAAAGACAGTAAATCCTGGTACATATTATGTGGATGAATCTTGAAGACATTGTGCTGATGAGCTAAGCCACTCACAAAAACAATTCCACTTAGTGGTGTTGTGCTTACTGACCTTGGTGTGTAATGGGTAGAGTTTCAGATCTGCAGGACAAAAGGTTTTACAAGACCCACTGCTTAATAGTGTGGATGATTTAACATCAGTGAACTGCATTCTTAGAATAACTAAGATGGAGGCTAGGGAGAGGGCCCAGTGGGTAAGGGTACTTGTTTTGCAAGCGTGAGGACCCGAGTTCTAATCCACAGCACACACATAAAAAGCCAGACATAGCCCTGTGTGCCTGCAATCCCTGGGGCTTGTGGAGTGCAGGCAGGAGAGTCATTGGGGTCTTCTGACCGTCAGCCTAGCTCTAGGTTCAGTGAGAGACCCTGTGCTGTGTGAGGAAGGCAGAGGCGGAGTTAGACACCCAACATTCTCCTCTGGCTGTAGTGTGCTTGCATGCACCTGCATATACATGTGCACCACACGCACACACACACACACACACACACAAAGCAAAACAAAAAATGGCTAAGATGGTAATTTTTCTGTCATGTACTTAAAAAAATCTTTTATTTTTACTTTTATTTTGTGTGTCTGAATACATTGCCTGCATGTATGTAAGTGTACCTGTGTCATGCAGTGCCCTCAAGGTCAAAAGCATTGGAGTCCTCTGGAACTGGAGTTATAAATGGTTGTTAGCCACCAGGTGGGTGCTGGGAATCGAACCTGGATCCTCTGCAAGAGCAGCCAGTGCTCTTAATCACTGACTTATCTCTCCAGCCCCACAATAAGGACTTAGGTGCTTTTATCATTTTTTAAAGATTTATTTTTCTTTTTATTCATGTATACATGTATGTCTGTGTGACTATACTAATCTAACTACTTAATTTGGGAATCGGAAGGCTTTATTTGAATTGCACAGCCTCGACCCACAGACACAGTCACATGGACCCACAGTCTGTTGCTACCAACACATGAATGGACATAACAGTCCTGTCCAGCCACGTGAGTATTGGGTCTGAAGTGAAGTGGGGGCCGGAAACTCAGACCTCAGTTCTCCCTCACTAGTTTCTTGTTCTTTGCCCAAGTCCTTATGTACTAGCCTTAGTAAGTTTTTAAATTAAAATTTTTTTGGTTTGCCTATAAACTAATGGCTTTGTTGTGAGATTCCTCTGCGGCTGTCCTTGCTCCTCTTCCTGTCCCAGTGCCTCCTTCTCCCCAGTCCACTCATTCGTCTCCTTGCTTCCTTAAAATAATAGTCCCTCTTCTGCTTGGATGCCATATATACATGCATGCATACATATATACATGCATGCATACAAACATACACACATATGTATGTACACATATGCATACATACGTACATATGATAGACATGAGTGAAAACATGCAGATTATTTTCTTTCTTACCCCACCATTCCTCTCTCTCTGTTCCCTTGGCCTCAGTGATTGTACATTTGAAATATTAAACTCTTTATTTCCTAATGCCTCTGTCATAGCTCCCAGTGTCCCCCAGCCCAGGACAGCAGATACTCTGCTGGCCCCACACTTCCCACTCTTCAGACTCAGTAAACTCTGGGTATTGTGTTTCAGGTCTTACCATGATGTAACCCCTGACTTTCTATAGGAACAAACAGAACCCTAACACCCATCTGTCAGGCAGCAAGTGTCCTGCAAGTCATGTTCTAAATATAAATATAAATATAAATGTGTTAAGTTTCAAATGGGAAAGTTTTTGGTGGGTCTCGAGCCAGTCATCTAAGAAGAGGAAATGCTGTGATTGGCACCTGTTCTTGTGGTCCCTGAGCCGGGGAGGATTGTGAAATCCAGTCTCCAGGAGTGCGAATCAACTACAAGATGAAAGAGCCACAACCACTGAAGGGCTCTCCACGCTGTCTTCTTATGGAGGTGGAGGGCATGATGCTTTGAGGTTCTAACTTGGAAAATGCCTATTTCCCTCTGAAATTTTACCACTGCTGGATTAAGAGTGTGTCAATAAACCATTATCCTATATCCAGAAAATTCATGTTTTATGATTCTTTTATGTCAAGCTGTTTAAAACATGGGCACATGTAGTAAGGGATCCAGAGACCCAAAGGGCGACTTCTCAGAGAAAGCCAAGGAGAGTGAGTCTGAGGCAAACATGAGAGTCTCAGCTGGAGATTGCAGAGATGGTTTAGTGGGTAAGAGTGCTTGTGCAAGCATGAATCTGACTTCAGATTTCCAGCATCCATCTAGAAAGAGGGGCGAGGCCATGACTTGTGTCTGTAACCCCCAGTGCTGTGTGGCGTGGAGACGGGGTTTGCCGGCCTAGTTCACATTCAGTGAGAGTCACTGTCTTCAGCAGAATAGGAGAGTGGTAGAGCAGGACACTTAATGTTGTCCCTTGGTCTCTACACAAGCATACATAATCCACATGTGCCCCTGTGCACACATGCACACACACACACACACACACACACAGTGTCTTGGCCGTTGGAAAGTTCAGACTGGCCTAATTTTTTTTTTTTGCTCTGTAAATCTCACTTTTCTCTTCTTTCAGATAGGTCTACTGGTATCCCAGTGCATTTGCGGTAGAGTGTGGGAAACACACCACTGTGTATTGTTCAACCACACACCCTGCATTTAAGTGTGTGTGTGTATGTGTGTGTGTGTGTGTGTGTGTGTTTGTGTATGAGGCTTTACTAGAAATGCCTGTATGTTAAATACTTTGTCCTCTTTGTTTATGCAGTAGAACTTGGAAAACATGGCTTCATGCTTTGAATAATAGTCAGCAGCCCTAGAGCAGGCTCTAGTTTCCAGCAATGAACTAGCAGTGGCAGGCAGAGATCAAGCAAGACTTGGCTAAAGAGAATCTTGTGTGTTTGCTCTTTGAAGGGAGGCAGGTCTATGCCACAGTGAGACTTTCATTCAGAGCAGGTGTCTCTGTTGTGAAAAGAGACTCAGCTGTCCTTGATCCCACCCACTTTTGGTGTGGAACTGTCCAAGATGAGCAGTGCGTAGGAGAAGCAAAGCAGCGTGATCGCCTGACCGACCTGCATGCTGCTGATGGGAGGGGCCGGCAAGGGCCAGATACTTGGAGTTCTCTTCCTGGTTTTATTTCTGTGCCTTTCTACCCTGGCCTGGCCAACAGCAGCACTGTCTGGTGAGAACAGGAACCACAGATTGTTTTCCTATTCGCCAGGCAGTGAGTTCTCACTCTTCTCCCCCTTTCCTTCCCTCTTCCTTCTTTCTGTGCTCAAGTGTACTTTCTATGGCCTTTGAATTCCCAAACAATAATCATATATAAATGAAAATGTTGTCTATTTTCTTCTCATCTCAGATCCTATTCTTTTAAAGAAATCTACAGTAACAGTTTGGTTTGTCTCAACAGTCCTTCTCCATTCAAACAGTGTCATTCTGGAGAAGCTCATCTCTCTGAATTTTTAGGCACAAATGCGCCCACTGCGTATAATATTCTGGAGCATTCTTTATCTTACTGGCATTATTCATTTCATGAGCATCTATACAAATTATTCTTACCTAAAAACATTATTTTCCAAGGCTGCAGAAGGTTTCACAGTATGATTTGATGATAGCATAGTCACATAATTCTCCACTGATTGACTCGATGGTCTAGTTTTTCTGCCACTAAAATACGCAGCACTGCATTTTTAATTACAGTTAAGGGACAGCTAAAGGGTTTTGCATGTGTTGTTTTGATTTTTATTTTTTACTTCCCAGTTTCTTCTTAACTTGTTTTTCCCTCCACGGGCTTTAGCTCTGCTAGCTTGCTAATGCACCTCTTGCAGTCTTTGCACGTTGCTCATCTGGGCTCTCATGCAGCACATTTAACCTCAGGACTGTTGTCCTTTGGCTCAGAGAGCTCTTTGCTGTGGATGTCTGTCCTGTGTGTTGGAGGATCCTTTAACCTATCCCTGTCTAGTGTGTCCCTTGACCCCATCTTGTGAGGACCAAAAATGTCCTAAGACATGGCATCATGCTCCCCGAGGGATAGGTGGATGACCCTAGTTGAAAGCCATTATTCTCTTCTGTGATGTCTAACAAGTGCATAAATAAATAAATAAATAAATAAATAAATAAATAAATAAATAAGCAAACAACCAAAACCAACTCAGATATATTGCAAACTACTTTTCTTTTTTAAAATTTATTTATATATTTTTTTTATCAAATCTAGACCTGTGTCCCCCTCCATCCCCCCACCCCACCAGAACTCATGCATTCTGCCAAACATGCTTTTCATCTCTTTCTCAGTCTTTCTCAATATTCTCCATGTGGAAGTTGACTATTTTGAGCAGAAGTTCACTGTTTCAGTCAGTTCTTTGATGCAGTTCTTTCTGTTGTTGTTGTTGTTTCCAATATGCATCACTCCCAACTGCTTTGGACAAAAGCTCAAGGGGCCATGCACAAGAAATAGTTACAAGTAGGTAATTGGCACTAGCATCCACAGATGAGGGATACCATTCGTCGTTTGTTTTTCTGGGACTGTGTTACTTCACTCAGCATGATGTCCTCTAGCTCCAGCCATTTTCCTGCAAAGCTCATGATGTTGTCTTTCTTTACTGCTGCATAGAACTCCATTGTGTTAGATGCGCTACCTCTTTTCTCTTATCCCCACTCATCAGTTGAGGGGCATTTCGGGTATGGTTTCCAGCTCCTTGCGTATTGTGAAGAGAGCTGAAGATAAACGGGCCGTGCATGTATTTCTGCATGTGGGTGAGTCTTGAGGGTACATGCCTAGGAAAAGTGGTAATGGGCTGGGTTCGGGGCAGTTCATTACAGTGCTTCCAAGGGTTCTCCACACTGCTTTCCAATAATGGGCTGCACGAGGTTTACATTCCCACCATCATGGATTGAGTGTTCCCCCTTTCCCCACCATCCTCTCCAGCACTTGGTGTCATTGTTTTTTCTTGATCCTAGCCAGTGTTATTGGAGTACGATGATATCTTAACGTTGGTTTTGATTGCATTTCCTTAATGATTAATATGTTGAGCATCTTATTGATAGTTTCTCGCCATCTCTAATTCCTCACTAGTGTGAAGTCTCGTTCAGCTGCTGTGCTCCATCTAGTGATGTGTCATTTTTTCTTTCTTTCTTGTGTTTTTGAGTAGTTTTATATATTCTGGAACATCAGTGCTTTGTCAATGTTTCTTCTGTTGCGGAGGTTTCCTCCCATCTGTGGGATTTCTCTTCACTCCTTGATTGGCAAAATACTTTTTCTTATATTTCATCTCCATTGACAACACAAGGTCTGATGTCACATAGTACAGCCACACAGTGCATAAAGACATTTTGGTCAGTAATGGGGCACATAGACAGCAGCAGCCCCATAGCACTGAATCACCCAGTGATATTGGAACTATCTTTATTTTTAAACATTTTTTTGGTTCTTTTTTTTTTTTTTTTATTTTTAATCTTTTTTAATTGAACAACAACAAGCAGAGAACTCAACCCCATCATATACTTCAGAACCCTAAGCACACACATTACAAAACAGAATAACACATTATTAAAAGAGGCAAAAGACTCAAGAGATTTTTTTTGTCTGTTGGTTTGTTAATGGGGAAGGGGGTGCCACAGGTGGCTCACATTTTGGGTGGAGGAGGGCTCTCTTTTTACCACGTTTGGGTGTTTGTCAAAGCTAAAATATAAATTATATAGATATATTTTAAATATATAGTTTTGTTGTTTGTTTTCTCTTCTTTTTTTTTTTTTTTTTTTGAAGGAAGTCAGAGTTAGGAGTCTTGTACAGTTCCCAATTTCCAGATAGAGTTCCTTCTGAGCTCAAGCTCCTGTACCAATGCCTGGGCCAGGTGCTGGTCCTGAAGCCTCAGTGGCCAGGGTGTGGGGCTCCTGAGTGTCCTGGGGAGCACTGGGCAGGCTAGCCCTGGGGGGACCTGTCTCCTCTGGAGGGCAGCCAGGCTGTAGTGGCACCTCAGCTTGGTAGCACAGAACCTGCTCCTCTTCTTGGGTTGTCCCCAGACACCATTGGAGTCGAGGGACATCCAGGCCCAGTGTCCCACCCCAGGGGCTATGGCTGTGCATCCCTTGGCAATCTGGGGACAAGCCTGAGTCACAGTCTACATCCTCCGGAATAATGGGGGTGCGAGGGATCAGGTCCCGGGCTCCTGCATAGCAGCTGGGTGGGGGCTCCTCAGTGAGTGTGTACTGCACACTCACTGAATAGTCTTCAGTGTAGCAGCTACTGCCCCCGCCACCACTGTGGGCCACCTGCTTCTCTTCATAGAAGCAGCAGGGCAGGCCCTCATATTTTACCCCATCTGTCCTGGGCAGATGGCCCGAGTGAAGGCCATACAGGCCCTGGGAGCTCCCTGGTTGGATTTCCCCACTTGTAGGGCTGCAGCCCTCAAGGAGTGGGGGACTCAGGAATAAGGTGCTGCTGCCCCCGGATGCTCCTGCCCCAGGCCCCAGTGTGGAGGGCTGGGGCTCATAGCAGCAGGCACAGGGCGGCCCCTCTGGGCCCCCTTTCCAGGTCCTCCTGAGGTCCAGGGTGGCCCCAGGAGAAACCTCGAGCCCCACTTCTGAGGTAGAGCTATTGTGCCCTCTGTGTTCCAGTGAGGAGTTGCTGCTGTAGTTCATCTCCAGACTGCAGGTGGACAGCTGGTCCCCTGAGGGAGAGGCAGGGCCTGGCCATGGCTCTGCCTGCCTGGCACCTTGACTGTGTGCTGCTGGAAGCTCCTCTGGTGAGGAGGAGCCCTCAAAGTGTACAGTGGGCCCCCTGCCCAAGGCCCCTGCCTCGCTGGTTCGACAGGGGCTCCGGCTTCGGTAGATGAAAGGGTCTTAGTCGCTGCTGAGGGAGCTTCGGAAAGTGGAGCAGCTTCCATAGACACCCTGATTGCTGACTTCTGTGCAGTCCACCACGGAGTCACTGGACGAGCAGTGACACTGGCCAGAGCTGCTGCTGCTGCTGTCACTGCCAGGGCAGTCAGCCAAGTAGCCGCTGCACACAGAACGGTGCCCGTGGTAGCAGCTGAAGCTGGATGTGCTGCCGCTCTCCAGGTGGGAGGGTGGGGCCATGTGCACCACAGTGGGGAACAGCAGGCTGCTGCCACTGCTGGGTGGGAAGGCACGGGATGGGCCCCTGGGTGCAAGGCTGGGCACTGGCTGGCTGTCCTGCTCTGGGTAGCTGAGACCCTGGAAGTAGTAGTGTTGGTACATGGTCTCGTACTGGGAAAAGCAAGCTGCCTTGGAGAAGCTGCGGCTGCTGAACTTAGGCCTGCGGAAGGGATGGGCTGGTGAGTAGGCCCGATGCTCCAGGCTGCAGCGGTGAGGGGCCAGAGCGTGGTCCAGGTGCAGGGCTGGGTAGCCTCAGATGCAGGAGGGAGTCTGTGGAGAATAGAGGTTCTGCTCCCCACGATGGTCCATGGTCAGCAGTGTGACAGGGTTTCCATGGGAATCCATGCTTGTCCTGGTAGGGTAGGTTGGGATGGCGTTGGTCCTGTGCACCCGGCCTGGGTAATGTACCGGCAGGGTCACTCTCTGCTGCCGACCACGTGCAAGGTTGCTGGTCTCCACACACATGGTGTTTTGTTCTATGATGCTGTGCCGGCAGTGGGGGCACGTGTGGTGCTGCAGCAGCCATGGGTCCACACACTTCCTGTGGAACCGATGGGTACAGGGGATGACCCGCAGCTCCTCTCCATCGATGTACTTCTCCAGGCAGATAGCACAGTCAGACGTGGAGCTGCTGCTCAGTGTGTCTAGGGCCCTGCAGCTCCCTTCTCGGCGCCCTTTGCTTTTGGAGTTGAACTTTCTGGTCTCCATCTTCTCCAAAGCCTGCACAGCCAGCCCGTTCATGGAATTCTGACTACGCCTCTGCTTCAGCTTGATTTTGACAAGAAGGATGAGGCAGACCAAGGAGACCACGACGAAGAAAGCCAGGAAAATCCCCATGTCAAAGTATTCAGTGTGTTGTCGAGGAGGGAGGTGCTGGATCCTTGCTCGTGCTACTTTCTGCTTGTTGACAATGTTCATCAGCTTGATGGCATCTGCACCCTTCACATACACCACTGGCCTCTTGAGAGGGTCTTCTGAGCCTTGGTTTAGCTGGTCGATGGCTTCTGGGTTTTTCAGACACATCAAAGATAACTGCGGTGGCTCCTCGCTGCACTGCTCGCTTCGCCTTGCCTAGCACAGTGAGGCATGGTTTCGGGTCCAATTCTGGCTGTTTCCAAGCTTCACCACTCCTACCCAGCCGTATTCATACAAGTCCTCTTCATCATTGTTATTACACAGGCCCAGTGGGTGCATCTGCACGCTCTCGCCCTCCGCGCTGAGCATGGCCCCGGCCTGCGAGAAGCGGCCTGTGAGGCCGGTGGTGTGGGTGGTGTAGTCGCCGCTCGGGCTCGACTCGAACAGCACCACCTCCACGAACGCCTTCTCCTTGGCCCGCGCCGCACCGGGCCCCGCGGCAGCCAGCAGCAGCCCGAGCAGGAGCGGCAGTGGCGGCGGCGGCGGCAAGCGACGGCCGCGGGGGCCGCGGCGCAGGCGGCGGCCCATTTTTAAACATTTTTATTGAAGTTTTGTGCATTTCATACACTGTTTCTCATTCCAATCTAGATTCATCTCCCCTTCCATGCCCCCCCACCCCACCTGAGTTCATGCACTCTGCCATTCCTGCCCTGTATCTTTTTCTGATTCTTTACAGAGTTTTTCAAAGCAGAGGATTATTGTTCTTGGGGTAACTTTACTGTTTCAGTCGGTTCCCTGTCCCAGTTCCTCTGCTGTTGTTGTTCCCTCCAATCTGTACTGCTTCAACATATGCATATATATGTCACACCTATACTAAACTTATATCATCTGTACACAAACTATCACTTCCATATCGTATTTCAGGATTCACATCTTTCCTTTTTAAATTTATATTATGCTAAAATGTGCCTATATATCCTCTACCCATATACCAAGATTATAAAGTCTCAAAATAAGTGATGGGTTAATTCTAGAGCATGTTAAGGTATTTATATTATAAGAGCACAGTTGCTTTCAGGGAAAGGGGTATGTAACATTGATGTTGCTCAGTTTGCCTTACAGCTCAGTGCTTGGTGCTGGCATCCACAAATGAAGGATATCATTCATCGTTTGCTTTTCTGGGACTGTGTTACTTCACTTAGCACAATATCTTCTAGTTCCATCCATTTACCTGCAAAGTTCATGATGCCATCTTTTTTTTTTTTTTTAAGAAAATACATTTTATTCAAAGGAGCAAACTAAGTCTTCAGAAACTGTTCTTCAAGAAACATAAGCATTGGACTTACTAGAGACAGGCTTAAATGTGCTCAAAAAGCTAAAGGAAATTATATATTATAGCTGAAAATACAATAAATGGTTTGAAAATGCACAACCAGGGTCCAAGTAGCACACTTACGTAAACATTCAGGAAGCTGAGGCCAGAGACCTACAAGGCAAGACCCTGTCTTGAAAAGTAAAAAAAAAAAGTTTCGTTAAATATTTTAACCTATTTTAACCTAGAAGGCTACATTCATATTTACTATTGTTTCATTATTGTGAGCAAATTATTTATAAATACGCATTTTTTGTTCCCATTTGATTTTATATTATTCCAAATTATGCACACATATACTCCACACATAAATCAAAGTTACAAAATCTGAAAATAAACTATAGGTAAATTCCAAAGCACATTTAGAGATTTACATTTTAACAGTAGAGTTGCATGCATATAAAAAGAAGTATAACTTTACAGTCTCTTTTTTCCTAGAATATGAATATTAGTATTCCTATGATGCCATCTTTCTTTACTGGTGCATAGAACTCCATTGTGTAGATGTACCACATTTTCTCTATCCACTCATCAGTTGAGGGGGCATTTGGGTTGGTTCCAGCTTTTTGCTATTGTGAATAGAGCTGCAATAAACATGGCTGTGCATGTATCTCTGTGGTAGGATGAGTCTTGTGGGTATATACCCAGGAGTGGTATGACTGGGTCAGGTGGTAGGCCCATTTTGAGTCTTTAAAAAATTTTTTTTTATTACTTCTTTATTTAAAAAAAATTTTTTTAACAATAAGTAATAATTTATGAGTACAAGCATCCTTCATGTAAAACCAATTTGCAAACAGTTGTGCCCAAACCCACACAGCTCAAGGGTCCCACCATCCAGCTGGGGGGGCTTGTATGTTCAATCAAGTTGATCAAATAAGTGTCCAGACTATATTGCTGTAGTTTCACCATTCACCCCAATTGCAGCCCTTACATTCTACTACACCCCCTCTTCTGCAGATTGTTCCCTAGACTTAGAAAAGGGGCACAGGTGGATGAGAAGCAAAACAGTCTACTTTCTCTGGAGCTGTTGTTTTGGACTCTGGTCAGTTCTGGCTGTTTCCTTTCATGGACTGACAGTTTGTCCAGGAATAACCTTTCAATCCTACTAATGAAGCACAAGCAATTAGATATATAGGTATTTAAACAGTACTAATTGTTATGGTAGGTTACTTTGGTATAGACACAGATGTTTGGATAGTATGTTAATCCATGAATATACGAGAGAATTTCTTACCTCCCCTCCATAGAACAAGGAGAAATATGATGATGATGAGGTCGTTATCTAACTGTAAATTGGAGCCAACTGCTATAGAGGTAGTCTCTTATAAAACCAGTAAAACTGCCTTGTTTAATTGACTAATAGACATAGGAACTGTGAAAAGGATTGTTCTCTATTCAGAACCAAATATGATACTAAAGTCTCTTTAAAGTCTCTATGCACTTATGCAAAATATATTAATACAGGAGGGCTCTGATATCAGCAATGGATTATTCTACCAAGGAGATGTTGGCCAGGGGATCCAGGACCCCCTTCCCCCCCTGCAAAAAAGATAAAGGCTTCTTGCCTGTAAACTGGGATACCTGCAAGAAGAGAGGCAATAAGGCCCTGCTGTCGAAGACCAGATGTAAGCATGGGAAAGATGTATTGAGACCGCACTTGCAAGTGTACAGTTGGTCTCTGGAATAGAGTGTTACCAAAGGCCACTAAACCAATAAAGCAAATATAGGTCTCCTTGAGTCAAGCAAGACTCCTCCATCAGCACCAGCTACACCTCACCTGCCTGGAAATACTGTGCAGCAGTGGCAGCCATATGCCTGTATATCCCAAATCTAATTGGCTATTGGCTCTTTCCTTGGAAGAATAACCCATGGCTGATGCCACAAGCTTACATCCTCTAGTGGTTAGGAGATGTTATAAGCCACAGTAAGACCCTGTCATATTTTATTTTTCTTTTTTAAAAAATAGCTTACTATAAAGTTCTGTTTGGTAATGTGCTACTTTGACCAGTGACATCATTTTGCTTTGTGGGAGTTTAGTACAGAAACATATCCCAAAACAATGGTATACAGGGATTTTACTTGATTCTTAGACATGAGTTTATATTTATAACTGCTTTTTTAGTGACAATTTCTAGCTGGAGACATAGCTCAGTAGGCAAAGTATTTGCCACATAAGCTTGAGAGCCCAAGTTG
>VZQC01010158.1:1374382-1443540 GCA_009823505.1 Rhizomys pruinosus
TAAAAGAACAAAAACAGAAAGACTGCATCAGAAAATTGACTATAATGGTGAATTGGGAGGGGTGGGAAGGGCGGGAGAGGGACACAGGTATATATTCGATTAATGTATATTTAATTGATGTGAGTTCAACAAGTATCTAATTTTGCCCAGAGTCTGTCTACAGGTTTCATTTTGAGTCTTTTAAGGGTTCTCCATACTGCTTTCCATAGTGGTTGTATGAGTTTACATTCCCACCAGCAGTGGATGAGTGTTCCCCTTTCCCAACAACCTCTCCAGAATTTGGCATCATTTGGTTTCTTGATTGTAGCCAGTCTTATCTGAGTGAGATGATATCTTAAAGTGGTTTTAATTTGCATTTCCTTAATTATTATCAATGTTGAACAGTTTTAAAGATGTTTCTCAATTCAAGTAAGTGCAGCTAAGATACTCAGAGCACAATGAAATTACCTAACAATAGATTTCTCATAATGCTTCCCCATCATTTAACAACATGAAGCTGTATTAGAAATAAATTTCAGTTCAGTGCTTGTTAAAATGAGCTCCAGTTAACTGATGTGTAGAGCTTGGCACTGGGGTATTCAAATGGTGATATTTTGTGTCTTTGTTTATGTACCACAGGCCATTATTAGGGACTTGAGCATTTTCTGGTTGTGGTTGGAATATCACCTACCTAGTTGGCCATGGAAATGACAGAGGAATTCCATCATTTTGTGTAGGACTTTTATTTGAATGGGGATCCAGGGCATTCACATTGTCCTGCCCAGGTTATTTTGAAGTGACCTTGAATAATGTAGCCCACTAGGGGGACCCCTAGGGGAGATCTGTGCTTTCTACCTGTTTTTTCTCCTCTATTATACCTGACCTGTCATTCAATCTTGGGGTGATACAGGAAGATCTTCGATAACAAGATACATTGTGTCACTCTTAGTTTCCTCATTTTTTTTTTTTTTACAGTGGCTATTTAGATGATTTGTTTAATTAGAAGAGGGTGCGTGTTATTGTATCTGATCAAGTCTGGCATCAGGCCTATAATTAAAAGTGTGGCCCCTTATTAAAGCTTTATTGTTTTGTTTGTACAGTAAGCCAGTTGGTCAGGTGACTTTCTGACTTAGTGGCCTTTCCAACTAGCCAACTAGAAAGAGTCCCTCATGGGTCAGTTGGCTGGTCTGCTCACCTTCATGGTGAGGAAAGATGATAGAAAATCACTTGCCATGGTCTTGGTGGGCATTTTAGTTGACAGCTTAGTTGCAAAGGTAACAGACAGACATGAAGACCCACCTGCATACAAACAAGTATCAGGGTCACTGTTGTGTGTCTGTCATTTATTAATTTATTTGTGTCACATTCATGCCATTATAGCTACTGCCCAGATCAATAGCTACTAGGTTTCCAGCACTGCAGAAGATTCCTTTGTGCCCTCCTCAGTCAGAGCGCCTCCCCAAAGAAACCATAGCCACTCTGACTTTGTTTCATCTGAGTTTGAACTCCACGGAAGTGGATTCACACAGCATTTATCCTTCATGTCTGACTTCTTTCATTTATCAGAGCATGTGTGAGATTTGTGCTACAGCACGCAGCACTAGCTTGCTTTCTGCTACTGTTTGTATCATGGACTGTGCAGGTATGCATAACCAACCACACAGGTATGCACACACCACATTTGACTTCATCTTTCCACTTACTGTGGTAGACACTGGGTTCCTTGCTGCCCTAAACATCTGTGTACATTGCATTGATGAAATGCTGACACTTCTTTGGGTGGCAGGTAATGGCTAAGGAATGGATTATCTGGTTCATCTTTGTTATGTTTATTCTTCATGACTTGAGTTTTTGGCACTATTCTAAATATATTTTTGCCACCTCTCTAGTAATATCTCTTCACTTGTAGATTTTGGTATATCATAATAGATGTCATCTACCATGCATTAAAATATTTGCTTGTTTTGCTGGGCGTGGTGGCACATGCCCTTAATCCCAGCACTCAGGAGCCAGAGGCAGGTGGATTTCTGAATTCAAAGCCAGCCTGGTCTACATAGTGAGCTCCAGGTCTGCTGGGACTAAAGGGAGATCCTATCCCAAAAAGGCCAAAAAAAATTTGCTTGTTTTAAAACAAGCCTGATGTGAAACTTTGTGACTTTTAAAGACAATAGAAAATATCAAATAGTCACTCTTTGTATTCTAAAAGGTCCCATTTTATTAAAATGTGGTTTGAAAAATGTGATTTTTTTCTCACACATGGCTAATATGTAATTCAGTCTTATTTCAAGTAAACATTTAAATATAAAGAGTACACCTGGTGTGGTGGTGCACACCTTTAGTCCCAGTGATCAGGAGGCAGAGGGAGGTGGATCTCAGTGAGATGGAGGCCATCCTTGTCTAAGTAGTGCGTTCCAGGCCAGCTGGGGCTACAGGGAGACCCTGTCTTAAGAAATGTTTTTTTTTATCCCATATTCCAATGTTATACATATTTAGAGAAATATTTATTTGACCTGAGAGGCAATATCTACATATCATAAGTGATGTTTATTGAAACATCTATTTTATTAAATATCATTTATTTATTTTAAGTTAATTTTTATTGAGCGCATTTCATACAACATTTCTTAATCAAATTTAGACTCATTCTCCCATCCATGCCCCCCCTCACACATCCCCCACCCCCGCCAAAGCCCATGGATTCTGCCATGCATGTTAAGTCCTGTCTTGCATCTTTTTCTCAGTCTTTTTTTTTTTTTTAACCCTTTTGATGCAGTTTACTGTTTTGGTCAGTTCTTTGAACAGGTTTTCCTCTCTTTTTTTGTTCCCTTTAATTTTATATTACTCTAAAATATGTATATATACACTCCACTCATAAATCGGAATTACAAAGTCTGAAAATAAACTATAGGTCAATTCCAAAACCAAAACACATTTAGGGATTCACATTTTAACAGTAAAGTTGCATGCAGGTAAAAAGAAATATAACTTTACATTCTAAATTACATGTATATTTTAATGTAATTTTTTGAAGGTTCTATAAGAATTTAATATAAATTTTACAATCAGTTTACAATGTAAGGTATACATTATTGTAATATTTCAATAACTCAGGGATTATACTGAAATTATTCTATAAAGCTATCAATATTTTTTTATTTTAGATTATTCCAAAATATGCATGTATACACTCCACACATAACTCAAAATTAAAAATTCTGAAAATAAACTGTAGGTTGATTCCTACACACATTTAGAGATTCACTTTTTTTGTTTCATTTTGTTTTTGGTCTTTTCGAGACAGGGTCTCCCTTTAGCCCCAGCTGTCCTGGAACTCACTCTGTAGACCAGGGTGGCCTTGAACTCACAAAGATCCGCCTGCCTCTGCCTCTGCCTCCCGAGTGCTAGGATTAAAGGCGTGTGCCACCACACCCGGCTAGAGATTCACATTTTTAACAGTAAATTTGCATGCAGGTATAAAGTTGTGTAACTTTACAAAATTTTGGTTAATGAATAGATTCCAGGCAAAGAAAGATCCTGTTGACCTAACAGAGAGATTTTTTTTTCTCTTTTGGTGGTTTCAGTGGGAGAAATAACAACTCACAGCATTTCGTTGCTGCATGAAATTTTTAAAGGGGGAGAGGATCATGGTGGAGTAATTAGGAATTCAGCATGTGTTTCAGTCTTTCCTGTTTCATGGACTCTCTTTGTATTCCTTCCTTCCTTCCTTCCTTCCTTCCTTCCTTCCTTCCTTCCTTCCTTCCTTCCTTCCTTCCTTCTTTCCTTTCTTTCCTCTCTTTCCTCTCTTTCCTCTCTTTCCTCTCTTTCTTCTCTTTCCTCTCTTTCCTTTCTTTCCTTTCTTTCATGTTTATGATACTGGGAATTGAACCTAGAGCTTTGTACATGTTAGGCCAGTTCTCTACCACCTTGCTACACCCTGAGCCCTGTAATTCTTGAATTCCCGTAGTCTAAAATAAACTGTTTTGGTCCAGGATAGACTCCTTGATTGGAATAGCATTCATTTTCAGTCTCGATTTTGAAATATGGACACTTTGATCTTACATTTTGTGAAAACTAGTGACTTCCCACAGATGACTTGGTCCTCATTCCTTCTGCCCATTTGGTGGACGTTGTGGACAGTGTTCATTTGCGGCTGAGGTTATCTGCATCTTTATAAGCTGTCAGTGGTGGGGTGACAGCCAGTGATATGAATCAGGGACTCCGGACACTGGGGCAGAGATTACAAGAAAAATAAGATGTTATTTGCAGAAGTAACGTATATTTTAGGTTCCTTACAGGGGCTTTACACTGATCACAGATAGAGAGGTGACTCAGTTTTAGTTTTTAATTAATCATCATCCAAACTGAAGCGGAAGAACCATCCACAACTTTATTGGCTTTGTTGGGCCCAAATACCCGTCCTGTGACTTTATAGGCTGGGAACTTTTATGTTTCTACCTGCTGCTGGCCTGGCTGTGCAGAATTTGCCCCATCTCTGAAGAACAGCTCTTGCTTCCACAGAAGCCCAGTGGATATGAGCATGCCTAGTACAGTTCCTGGCTCCCAATAGCTGATATTTGTAGTCTTTATGTATAGTTAGGAAACCCTGCATATGAGAAGGAGCTAGGCAGGGTTAGACACATCAGCTGTATTGTATGGCCAAGTGAATGGAGTCAAACTCCCCTAAGTCTCAGTTCCCCATGTGCAAAATGAGGACCACATTATCATTTAAGGCTGTCAGAAGAAATAATGATCATATATTTAAGTAGTATTATTCTTGGCATCTAGTAAGGTTTCATCAAATAACAGATGCTGCTGTTCCTGCGGTGGCTGTTACCATTTTTGTTGTGAGTTAACTGGAAATCTGTCAGTCTTTTTGCTACTTCTATAGGCCAGCCACTATCCTCTCCTGCTGGATAGTCACGTTACCTACCCTTCTTGTGTTGGTAGAAAGATCCTGTGATGTCTGGTCAGTTCCAGCGTCCCCACACCCTCACATTGCCCTGCATTCTGCTTCAGCCATGAGGGTTCTCACATATTCCTTCAAATGCACCATGTTCTTTCCTTTCCTGCACCAAGCCTTTCACATGCTTTTTGCTCTGTTTTGCTTCTCTTTGAAGCAGTCTTGACCTCTTTCCACCTTTCCTCTACCCATTCTCTAACTTTTCTCCTTTTGAGAGCTCTCATGGGTCCTCATACTGCATCTTCATTTTGTCTTGTACTCAATTAGGCCACTTGTTATTTGACATTTATTCCTGTAATTGTTTGACTAGTTCTGAGTCTGATCCTAGACCTGTAGGTCCTTTTAGAGTAGAGATAGGTTCAGCTTTTGCCCAGGGTATTCTCAGTGGTTTGCAGTGATGCCCATTTGATTAGGGACTGAGGGGAACAATGAATGATTGAATGTGATGGCAGTAGGACCTATCTAGGCACCCTTTGAGGACAGAGAGCTGTAGTTTTGCCCCCATGGGAACCCAGTGGTGTGTCGAGGCTGGAGGAGGGACCAAGTGAAGACCTGTGCGTCCAGGACAGTGAGCAGGTCATAGCTGTGGCACACTGGAAGTAGGAACTGGGTGAGGAGTGACCTGCATTCAGTTTTCTTCACGGCTGTTCTACTTCTCTGATCTATGTGTCCATCACCTGGGGAGTTTGTTTGTTCACACTGCTTCCTTTACCCAAGGATGCCATTATACTTATTTACATGGACAAGATTGTATTAACACACCAAATCTGATCAGAGAAGCAATAGTAACTAACTAAATCATAATACTGACTTGGCTTTTGCTTCACCTGACTTTCCGAGGATGAATTCTGCTTCCTCGAATCAGTTTTGCATATTGTCTTAGTACTTGTTCAATCAAAAATTCACTAGGACTTTCTTACTTTTCTTTGCTCCTAAAGTGACTTAATACTTTGGTCAATTGTCTGTGGTTTCCGGTTTCCCCTGTTGATTTTTCATTTCTTATGGCACTGGTACCTAAGGCAGCGAGGAAAAGCAGGAGAGGAGGCTCTTCTGAGACCCCAGCTAGGTGCACTGGGCTGCACAGGGCAAACAGTCCACAGGACATCTGTATATGAAGGCTTTTTTGGTTTGGTTATTAACAGTCTCCCTCCCTCCCTCCCTCCCTTCCTCCCTCCTCCGTCCCTCCCTCCCTCCCTCCCATCTTCTTTCCTCCATTTATTTCTCCTTTTCATTTCCCCTCCCATCTCTACTCTCACTATTTCTAACAGGGTCTCTTACAACCGAAGCTGCCCTCAAAGTCCTGATCTTCCTGGCTCTACCTCCCTAGTGCTATGATTATAGATGTATGCTACCAGGCCTAAATTTAGCATCATTTTAAATTGAGATAAAATCTATATAATGCTGATTTACCATTTTAAAGTCTAAACATGGATTGTCATTAGTGTACGTGCTTGGTTGTAGTGCCATCACCATTATCCAACCCTGAAGCATCTCTGTCCTGGAGAAGCCCTGTCCCAGTCAGCAGTTTGCTTCAAGCCGCTTCCTCCTGGTCCCTGCTTTATGTGGTCACAGAATTGGTTGGTAGATATTTCTAGAGGAGGGGATAATGCAGCTTGTGATCTTGGGCCCTGGGGCTCTTTCCTCTGGCGTCTTCCCACTGCGGCATGCCAGTTCAGACTTTGGTCCTTTGTTCTTTTCCTGGGCAAGTAGAAGCCCAGTGTTCAGACAGCATGTTGTTTATTCAGATCTCCTTCAGACCACATGCTTGAATTACTTCTGCTTTTATAGCCATTATGAATAATGCTGCTATCACTGTTCTTATACACGTTTTTGTGTGAACCTGTGTACCCAAGAGTGGAACTATTCAATCATAGGGTAATTCTGTTTAACTCTTTGAGAAACAGCCAGATTGTTTGCCTGGCAGGGATGTCTTAAGGAGTCCTTGATCCTACTTTATGTACATCCTTGCCAACACTATATATATATATATATATATATATATATATAGTATAATATAATATAATAAATATAATATAATATATGTATATATTCTGTCCTAGTGTGTGGAAAGATCAATATTTCTAGCTTTAATAGTGGCTTATGATGCTTTAATTACTTCTTTTGCCTTTCATTGAAAATGTGCTTATTATTCTTGTTATTTTTATTAAAACTATTTTATTCCAAATGAGTTTTTTTTTTCAGTGAGCTAGGAACTCTTAAGTAGACCTGGAGCCAGTTATGGGGGCACCTGCCTATAATTACAGTATTCAGGAGGCAGAGCAGACGGGTCTTGAGTTTGAAGCCAACCTGATCTGTATGGCAAGATTCTGTGTCAAACAAAAACAATAAAATAACTGCATTCCAAACAAAACATCATTGGAATACTGCTTTATTATTGGAAACATATATCTTCAGAGAAAGTAACTGAACAAGAAAAGGCAGGTATGACCCATGCATTGGGGCTTTTACTACTAAGGGAGGCTGCAAGAAAGCACTTCAGTTGCCATTGTGCGGTACCTATCATAAGAGCATAAGAAAACTTGGCTCATAACATTTGACTCTCCCTGTGGCTTTGTCTTTCTCCTCATGTAACTGAATTGTCTTTTCTTTCTCCTCCCTTTAAATGCCTTTTCCCCATAGGCTGTTACTATAGGAGCATTTCTGTTTGTACTAATCTTGTGATCTGTGAAATCCTATAGAAAAGCTTGGCAAAATCCGCTTTGTATGTTTCTGTTCCACATTGATAAAACATCATGGCTAAGGCTCCCAAATTAAG
Source organism: Rhizomys pruinosus (assembly GCA_009823505.1). NCBI lineage: Eukaryota > Metazoa > Chordata > Mammalia > Rodentia > Spalacidae > Rhizomys > Rhizomys pruinosus. Next base: position 1,382,098 of record VZQC01010158.1, read on the forward strand.
ATGTTTAAATATGCACAGAGGCCTTTTCTTTCCATTCATTATGTCTAATTTAGTATTAACAAAACTTCAAAGGAAATTCTACCATTTTAACCCTTGTAACATTCCATATATGGATGTGGATATGGATAAAACCAATAGCAATATATTATTATAATCTAAGGTCTCTGTCATGAGCAGTATCATATAAGGAGTAGCCACTTGTACCTGGTTCCTGGTAATGTACAGTTGAGTGCCGAGAGCACTGAGAGCAGTGGACGTTATGGGATGGGAAGTATTTGAGCAAATGGTTGGCAGGAGGAAGTCATTAGAAGGTTGGGAAGAGATAGTTATGATATATTTTACAGGGGTGAACATAAAAGATCTTAGATTTTATGCAATATAGGAAAATATACTAAATAATTACCCAGGGAAAAGGAAACTGTGAACAGTTTTTGAAGTCTGCTATATGACAGACTGCACTGTTGCTTGACTGTGGCATATATAAAGGGTAAGAACCAAGAGCCTTGATTGAAGGCTTTCAGCTTGAGTCTTGGCCATGGTGGTTGCTACTTACAAACTCATGGTTAGTGTAGGAGTCTCGCAGTCCCTGTGATCATCATGGAGTTGGTCCTAGTTAGTGTAGGAATCTCACAGCCCCTGTGATCATTATGGAGTTGGCGAATGTCAAGTTATTTGTTATCTGTCTGGATCATAAGTGATAGCTCAGTAAATGTTAACCTTATTATGGTATTGTAGTTTTTATAATTTAATTACTACAACTGTGATTTGAGAAAACTGGTCTTACATATCCTTTTCATATGAGCAAATGAGGCTTAAGCAGTCAAGGAGATGTGGCTGGAGTAGTAGGACTCACCTATATCTAATTTTGACCACCTGGAGGAATTTGGCAATGTCTGACCAGATGTTGGCTATTTCACTATAGCGAATGCAGGGTCCTGCTGGCATCTAGTGGGTAGTGGCTAGGATGCCTCTGAACATTGCACAACACATACGAAGACCCAGAGCAGAGAGTTTCTGGCCCCAAATATCTGTATAGACAAGGTTGATAAACCCAGACTTAGGGTCATGGGCCCCTGGGGAAAACTGTGGGACTTGAGCCAACTCTTCTCATTCTTTCTCTGTGAAGCCGATTCATTTCATCAAAAGACCTTAAGGAGTTAAATAAAGTACATTATCCACAAGTCTCCTCAAGAGTGCCTCATGGCTTGACTGTCTAATGCAGGGGTGCTATCACAGAGAAAATGGCAGGATAAATAGAGGAGATATCCAAGGGGCTGGCCATCCACGTATCATTCTCCACTTCTTCACATAGTGATTCATTATTGGTTGTCAGTTCTCTGAGCACTTTGTGAGCACCTGCTCCACGTGGTGGATGCCCCGCACTAGTCTGCGTTCATGCAGCTTCTCAGAGTGAAAGACAGTTTGGGATTGGAGTGTAAAAAGTAGTGAGCATGTCGGGGCTGGAGAGATGGCCTAGCGGTTAAGAGCGCCAACCGCTCTTGCAGAGGACCCGGGTTCGATCCCCAGCACCCACATGGCGGTCGAGAACCGTCTGAAGCTCCAATTCCAGGAGAACTCCAGTTCCAGGGGAATCCGACACCCTCTTCTGACCTCCGCGGCATTGCACAACACGGGTGCACAGACCTGCATGCAGACAGTACACTGATACACATACAGAAATGAATAAAATTTTAAAAAAATTAAAAAAAAATAGTAGTGAGCATGTTTTAGTCTCTGACATGGCAGTTCTGAAGGTGTGTATTTGGAAGGCTCATTTGTTTTGCTTGCTCAGAGTCCTTTGTACACTGGCCTCTTCTTGCTAGGATCAGTGTCGGTCCTGATACTGGCTCCTTCTCTGGGGACTGTATCCTTCCTGTCTTCCTATAACCCTGTGCTCGGTTGCAGCTTCATCGTTCTTAATTCCAAACCAGACTGGGATGGTTCTGTTCCTCAGGGAACTTTGGGATTGAGGCTAAGATATGGGGAGGGAAGAACCATCCTTGGTCATTTAGTCAAGTCTGAGGTGTACTTTTTGGAAGTTATTCTTGTATGAAATATTTTGTGGTGTTTGTGAAATACCAATCTTCCCTGAAAAATATGATTAATTTATAAAAAAGAATTTAATAACATAATTCAGTTTTTGGAAAAAGGTATCTGTTATGATAGAAATTGCTTTAATGTAAGAAAACAAGCATGCATATGCACACACACAAACCTCTCAGAAAAACAAATGCAGGGTTTTGACTCTCAACAGTTTTTATTTTTAGAACATAGAAAAGCAAGACTTGCCTTTGCTCACCCTATTTTATGAACTCAATAGAGTTCATAAAGAACTCATACTTATTTCATTAACCAGAAAATTTCCCACAGTGAGGAAGAGGTAAACCGTTTCCTGGATGGTGGGAAGTCCCTTTCTTAGAAGTGCATATTCATCATGGATGGGTTGGGCTGCTTCTTAAATTTTTGTTTCTGTTCTTGTCTGAATAAGAGAGCATCCATGAGACAGATTTTCCCTGCTCTGTATGCTTATGGAAGAACTTATGGTCTTGTGGACCACAAAGCACTGTTTCCACAGTCACTCCTGTGCCTTCTGAAGAGCTGAGACAGTTCAAATGCACATGTGCTACCTGAGTAATTAAATTCTTTTGCACAGGGACATGTGAGCTTTCCTGCAGTATTTCTGAAGTTGTCAAAATATGTTAATACATTTTTTTTCTTTTTAGTTTTATCTTTTTTTTTTTTTTTTTTTTTTTTTATTTTTGAGACAGGGTCTCCCTTTTAGTACCAGCTGTCCTGGAGCTCACTCTGTAGACCAGGCTGGCTTTGAACTCACAGACATCCGCTTACCTCTGCCTCCCGAGTGCTGGGATTAAAGGTGTGTGCCACCACACCCAGCCATTTAATACATTTTTATGATTAAATTTCTTCAAAATATGTACTTGATACCCCTTCTGTATTTACTGTTTTTACTAGAAGTTTGGATAGATTATATAGTGCATTTGAGTTGGTAGTCAGACGATATACAAGATTTTTGATTTTTGACCTGATCCTAACATCTTTGTTCATTTCCTGCTTTTCATGGGTCTCTGGGAACACTTGGGGGCTTAGAGGGACAGAGCCTGTCCTCCGTGAGGAGTCGGCAGAACAAGGAAGGAGCAGACTTTGGCGACCTGAAAGAGGTTCAGATTGGTACGGGCTTAGACTTTGCCATGCCACACCACGTCCTTTGGATTTGAGAAGCTCGGGAATAAGTGTTTTTCTCCTTAAAGGCATGAAACTGCCACACTGCATCGGTGGGGTTGTCTCATGCCTGTAACACAGGTAGATGCTACTAGTTCCGAATCTAGTGACATTTTCTGGATGGTCAGTGGAGACAGATGACACGGGGCTTCTTTGCTGCCTCTTTTTTGAGTTTTATTTTATTTTAATTATTTTAAATTTATTTTATTTTATGTGTATGAGGGTTTTGCCTGTATGTATGTAAGTGCACCATGTGCATGCACTGCCCCTGGAGACCAGAAGAGGACATCAGATTCTCTGGACTTGGAGTTAAGGATGGTTTGTTAGCTGTGTGTGGGCCCTGAGAAGCAAACCTAGGCCTCTGCAAGAGCAGCCAGTGCTCTTAACCTCTGAGCTACCACTCACCTCTTTTTTTTTTTTTTTTAATTTTTTTTTCTTAATTTTTATTTAGTTCTGTATGTGTATGAATGTACTGCCTGCATGCAAGTCTGTGCACCCGTGTCGTGCAATGCCGCGGAGGTCAGAAGAGGGTCTCAGATTCCCCTGGAACTGGAGTTCTCCTGGAATTGGAGTTTCAGATGGCTCTCGGCCGCCATGTGGGTGCTGGGGATCGAGCCCGGGTCCTCTGTAAGAGCAGTCGGTGCTCTTAACCGCTAGGCCATCTCTCCAGCCCCCACTCACCTCTTGTTTTATGTTTAGTTATGCATATATGTGTATATGTGGCATGTGCACATGAGCAGGCGCCCATGGAGGCCAAAGAGGCAGGGTCTCCTGGAGCTGGAATTAAAGCCCCTGGGCTACCTGCTGGGCATCTGTCTGAGGTCCTTTGAAAGAGTAGTGAATGCTCTTCACACTGAGCTATCTTTCACCCTCTTTGCTGACTTTTTATATGTATTCTATTTAAACTAATGAGAAAATTAAGTTAATAATATGACATAATTTTGTGTTGTAACTTTTTAATGGACTTATTTTATTTTGCCTTCTTAACTAAGCAGTTCAAATTAGAAAACTAAGAAACATGTGGCAATGTTTCTTAATCATTCTTCCATTTCTTTTCCATTTGTAATTTTTTGATCTTGATTACATGGAAACTAGAATTGTAAAATAATTAATATCTTGTTGATCATTCATGATTTTATCTAAAATTTTAGTAAGAGCCTGATACTTTCAGATCATTCCATATTAACCCTTTCTAATTCTGATTATTTAAGGATTCTTCTATACTTCTTTTTTTTTTTTTTGGTCTTTTCAAGACAGGTCTCCCTGTAGCTCCAGCTGTTCTGGAACTCACTCTGTAGACCAGGCTGGCCTTGAACTCACAGAGATCTGCCTGCCTCTGCCTCCCAAGTGCTAGGATTAAAGGCGTGTGGACCATGCCCGGCTTTCTATACTTCTTAGAGCAAAAAATTGTGAACTTTTGTTCCCAGACTCTCTATTGTGATTATCCTAGCTAACTGTTATTTGTTCTTTACTTTCACAATAATTAAGAATATATATGATCATGTATTTTAGTCATTTATATGCCACTAGGGCAGGAATAACAGCTGTATTGTTAAACTCCATTAAAACATGACATATAGTAAGCAATAAACATTTGGAAAATTTAATATGTATGCTTACAAGAATGGCAATAGAGTTAGAGTTTATTCTACCTAATGTAGATGAAATATGTGAAATTATATTTTGCAATTTTGCATGTAGACATATCATTAGCAACAAACTTAGAGTGATCATTTTCTTATTTTAGCAGAGTTGTGTTTTAGATTTTTTTTTGAAAAGCAGGAATATCGTAATAAATAATATTTTAACTTTGGAGGTCAAGAATCAATTTATAACTTGAAGCTAAAGGTTTCTTTTTTCTCCAGAAAAATAAATTTAACCTTTATTATAAATTTGTCCATCAGCCATAGTTTTATAAGATGGGTCCTCAGACCTGTTTGCAAAGAGCCTGTGTGTACATCCCACTTAATTTGCAGCAAGTGATGAGGTGATAATTCTTATCAAGGGATTGGATCCAGAGCAAGGCAAATGCTATCTGCTCAGGGGCTTAATTCTTGCTTACACCCTCCATGAAGCTTTTCTATAAATAACAGGATTCTAATAGTTTAAAGATGGAGCTCTTTTGGGGCTGGAGAGATGACTCAGTGGTTAAGAGCACCAACTGCTCTTGCAGAGGACCCAGGTTCAATTCCCAGCACCCACATGGTGGCTAAGAACCATCTTTAATTCCAGTTCTAGGGGAATCTGACACCCTCCTCTGACCTCCTCGGCATTGCAGGATATGGGTGCAGCAACCTACATGCAGACAGTATACTCATACACATAAAGAAAATAAAAAATAAAAAAGATGGAGCTCTTTTACTTAAAACTCATTGACTATGAACTTGTAATCACAACGGGCAATTATTGCTAGTTTGATTCCATATGTAATTAAGACAGGTAAAAATACCAGCCAATAAAATGAGTAACACAGGAAATGTTGGTGCTCAACTTCCTTTTGAAGATGGTATTGTACATTTGTTCTGGTCTGGTTCTTTGTTTTTAGATCATCTTGGCTGTGGAGATTGTTGGCAATATTCACCCAAAGGGATAAAAACCAAAGTGGTCTGTTTTCATTTCTTGGGGAAGTCCCCCAAGGAGGTATTTCTGGTTGGGCCAAATTCTTCCCTAAATGACATGCTTGTGGTGTTGCCTGACTTCTCTTTTACTGAATTGCTGTTGTGCATTGTGATTCTTGGAAGCTATAAGAGAGTTGATACAGTACCCTGCCAAGTGCTGGTTTCTTAAACTTTAGTCATTTGTAAACTCTTTTTGCCTGAGAATTTTTAAGTGATCCCTTTGTATATGGATATATGAAATAGGTCTACAAATCAAACATTTACTACTAACAATAAACCATAAACAAATTTATTTTAAAGTAATATTTTCTATATATAATTTTACCATTTATTAAAAATGAAAGCAAATTCCCATACTAATGAGATGGATATGCTTGTTTATTTTTATATAAAGAATCAATCTTGGCTGAAAATTTGATATTGCAGAATACTTGAAATATTTTTCAGTGTTGATAAGTATTGATTTTATAATCATTACTGGTAGGAGTGATGTTTTGCCTAAGTATATAGGATAAAATGTCAGAAGTCCTTTTAGAGCCAGTTAGAAATTGTTGCGGGCTGGAGAGATGGCCTAGCGGTTAAGAGCGCCGACCCGCCCTTATAGAGGACCCGGGTTCGATCCCCAGCACCCACATGGCGGACGAGAACCGTCTGAAACTCCAATTCCAGGAGAACTCCAGTTCCAGGGGAATCTGAGACCGTCTTCTGACCTCCACGGCATTGCACAGGTGCACAAACTTGCATGCAGACGGTACATTCATACACATACAGAAATAAATAAAATTAATAAAAAAAATTAAAAAAAAAGAAATTGTTGCAAAGTCTGCAACTCATACAGCAAGTCGTTGAGTGATTTTTAAAAATGAAATTCAAATCAGTAACTCAAACATCAATTTAAAAAAATCAAGCATTCTAACATAATACAATCCAAATATTTACTAATTTGATACTTACTGAGGAACAATGGTAGGAAAAGATGAAAAGTTTTACTCTCAATTTCTTGACTTGTAAATAGAACAGCAAGGAGAGGGAGAATCAGGTTTATTTACTGGTGTGATGGCTGGTAGGTTGACTAGACTCTGAAGGATGGAGTCATACTTAAGAGCATTTTGGAAACAAAAGATTAGACTCCATAAGCCTTTAAATAAAAAGAAAAATAATAATGGAGAACATTAGTAAGGTGGGAGGAGAGCTGGGGAGGAGGCTGAATGTGATCAAAGTACATTGTGTGAAATTCTCAAAGAATGAATATGGAAACATACTAGGCAAGTATCAAGCCTTTGCTTTCTTTAGTTAAACTATCATTATTAGAAAACTCAAAAAACTTTGTATATTCAGTAAAACATGATAATCCATAAAATACAGTAGTCTCGAGTCTGAGGTGTGGTCTTTCAAGCCATGTTCATTGGTGTTGTGTGGTGTGACAGACGTGTCATTTCATCTTGAGTTAGGTTTGAGTGTTCAGATATCTTTCCTTTTTGCCAGTGTTTGGTGATTGCAGGTGCCCCCCCCCCCACTCAGTTATATGACCCCATATAAGGTTGTGACCCACAGCTTAAGAAGTTAGAATCCAAGCTGAGGAATGCTTGGATATTACTTTTTGGCTTTGGTCAACTTGAGAATCTCTTCTTCAGTCTGATTAATGGGGAATTCAGACATATAGTTAAAGAATAATTAACATGAGCTGTTACTGCTTTCATGGAATTAATGATCAAATATTGGAGAATGCCCCAAGCAGATTTATGACCTCTGTTTAATTTTACATTTCCTTTATCAAAGATAGTTGTTAAGCAAAGACCTTTTATGTTGATTAAAGCCTATTAATAAATGGAAATACAATTTCCTTTATCTATCCCCATAGCTGCATTCAATGAGTCCGGCTTGTCTGCAGCAGCAGCAGCACATGGGTGGCACCTTCATTTACTAAGTGCAGTAATTAAGCTAGAACACTTTGTGCTGAACTTGTATCATGGATAAACCACTTTGATTCCTTTATTTGGGTCAGTGTTCTTTGTACAGACTTTGAGGGACTGATCTCATCAAAGTGGTTAATCTTGCAGTGACCCATTTTGGAGTAATATGGGCACCATATTGGTTCTCTAGAGTTCATCTAAAGTATTGCTTGTTCATTGGCTAAGCCTAATAATTCCACTGCCAAATACCGTCATAAGATCTGAGGGAGTATTTGATGGTGTCCTTTGTTGAGTAATTTGGAATATTGGAAAGGCACTTGGTGGGTCTTTTGTTCTTATTGCTATGAAACAATATATGTTTAAAGTCAGTGCGTCCTAGGCTGGGGATATAGCTCACTTGGTAGAGTTCTTGCATAGTATACACGAAGGCCTGGTTTCAGTCCCCAGTACTGCATTAATCAGGTGTGGTGGTTGCCTGTAATCCCAGCATGCAGGAAGTGGGTCAGAAGTTCAAGGACATTCCTGACTATGTAGCAAGTTTGAAACCAGCCTGGAATACATAAGACCTTATCTCAAAAGAGTTAGAGTATAGTGTACTAAAATTTTTATGCTCATTAATAACTCAGTCATTACTCAGTAACTATCTTATTGCTGAATACTAAGTTCCTGGGATTCAATGACAAAATGAAACCAAGATAACATGTAAGTTTTGGATGAGTCGGGTACCTCTGGGAGTCCAATCAACCACTCTTTGTTATTACTATGAGATGACAGGTAGAAAGATGACATCATGAGCTTTGCAGGAAAATGGCTGGAGCTAGAGGACATCATGTTGAGTGAAGTAACACAGTCTCAGAAAAACAAACAACAAATGGTATCCCTCATCTGTGGATGTTAGTGCCAATTACATAGTTGTAACTATTTCTTGTGCATGGCCCCTTGAGCTTTTGTCCAAAGCAGTTGGGAGTGATGCATATTGGAAACAACAACAACAACAACAACAACAACAACAACAGAAAAGACTGCATCAACGAACTGACTGAAACGATGAACTTCAGCTCAAAACAGTCAACTTCCTCATGGAGAATATTGAGAAAGACTGTGAAAGAGATGAAAAGCATGTTTGGCAGAATGCATGAGCTCTGGTGGGGTGGGGGAATGGGGGGGGGACACGGGTCTAGAGTTGTTAAAAAATAAAAATAATAAATAAATAAATAAATAAATTAAAAAAAGAGATGCCAGGTGTAGACAAGTTCTGTTCTAGGAACAGTGGGGTGGTGGTGATTACTTATTAAAACCAGTACCCTGTGTTCTCCTGAAGCTCCCAGTCCATGAAGGAGACAGAAATGAATTCATTAATGGATGTTAGATATCAGTTTATAGCTACAAAACCAGTAAGTACCATAAAATAAGAGGATTTGGCCTGGTTGTGGGCTAAAGAAGGTCTTCCTAAGAACTGAAAGGTTTTATTGCAATCTGGAAAAAGAGAAGGGGGAGAGTATTTCAAAAGGAAAAAGATTGTGTAAAAAAAAATTTTTTTTAGGTGGGAGGGGAGGAAGTGGAAGGAGATCAGATGACTCAAGCTGGAACCTCCTTATGGAGTATGTTAGGGGATGAGACCAGAAAGCGGCTAGGAGTCCAAGCCATGCAGGACATTGACTGTCCCAGTAAGGATGGAGATCTTCCCACTAGTTGCTATGGAGAGCCCCTCCAGATTTTTTTGGGGGGCGGTAATGGGGATTAGGATGGTGTGTGTCACATGACTGCTATGCGGAAGGTTCATTTGGACTTCAGTACACACTGAAGCGAAGCAGGACTGGCTTTTTAATGGATGGGAAAGTGATTAGTGGCTCTGTTAGTCTGACCAAGGGGCTGTGATAACTTTAAGACTACTGTAACCATGTGGTCAAAGCAAGAGAATAGGTTCGAGAAACATTTAGCAGCAAGATGCACAGGACTTGGAGAGAGAATGTAGGCTTGTTAAAATTCTTCATTGCCCACCATTAATGACAAAGTGTTCTGTTGTGTCCAGTCAACATGTTTTATAAATAGACTGATGGTATTAAGAAGTCACATAACTTCAGGGCCTTGTCAGATAATCCCCCAAGTGACTGAGAAGGTTTCTGAGAAGTCAGACTCTCAGAAAATATCAATTATTACATGTCACCTGGATCAAGCAGATTGTATGATGGCATACAATGGCTTGCAGTGCAGTGGCCATTGAGGAGAGTGCAGGTGTTTAAATTCCAATGTGGATGCCAGTCCTGCTCTGTCATTGAGCTTGTACCTGATCTCTCCCACATTAGCCTGTTGGGAAGTGTGGCCGGGGCGTCATTTAGGATGCCAGAGTAGTAATTTTCTAAATAATAGCTGGGTGCATTGAGTGGGTTAAAGTTTCAAGTCACAGGTACTTCGGCTATGATCAGGTACGTTTCAGACACTGGATCCAACTGGTTTATCACATGATTCTTTTACAGGGCTGTTGCCTGTATTAAAGTGTGATGTAAGGGAGCTAGTGAATTGAAGATAAAACCCCAGAGGGTCACGTGAGCATGTATAAACACCAGGGAACCAACTATATCTTTCTTTGTATGTCATGATCCTCTGGGAAGTCTTTGGCTTTTGCCTGCATAGCAGCCAGCGATGCTTTCTGCTGCAGGTGCTTGCTGCAGGACGAGGACTGGAGTTTGCCCCATTCATAGGCTTGTCTTTCTCATTCTGCTTTCACTGCCTGTGTGGCTTTTAGCAACAGTTGAACAGGCCTGTCTGTCTTGATTCTTCTGTAGTCTTAGCTCAGATACAGCCCCAAAGGGTCAAAAGTTCTATTACCAAGAAAAAATTCTCCTTTAGAGAGGTTAAACATTAGCTTTTGGTATCCTGAAATTCTTAAGATCTTTTCACCATTCTTCTAAAAAGTACTGAGAGTCTTTTTTGACCAGAGATGAAGATGCTATTTAAAAGCCACTGCTCTTTGGTCACTGTGCTCTCCCCTTTCATTGTTCTTTTATTTATCTTGAGTATTCATTGTAAGCAGGTTCATCAGTGTTCGATCCTGCATCCCGAGTTTAGCCTTGACTAGTCAGAGATAGTGGATATTATTTTTAGAAGCTTCATACAGACTTTGAAAATCACCCTGCAGCAGCATTTGATACTGAGAATTATAGGCACCATGTTCAGTGATAGTTTAGGTTGTACTAACTTCTGCTGTCTAGTTCATTCCTTTACTAAGGACTGACTCACACTTCATACTCAGTGTGGCTGTTTTTTTTTTTTTTTTTTCTTTCTATTCAGTTCTTGAAACTTTTCAAACTGAGTTGCATTTGTGGCATTCATCCATCCTGTTCACTTTAAGTTGAATCCTTATGAGCATTGCCCACTATGAGCACAGGGATCCTAAAGATTTATAGGATAGTATGATGCTCAGCTTTGAGAATTAAATAGTTCAGCTTGTATTCAGAATAGCATTTTTTATCCTACCAGTTTTGCTCTTTTGTTAAAAGGTGAATCTTTTTTAACACTCCCCAAAGACATGATTTCAACACTATAATAGGTAAAGTGCACACGTTGCTTTAAGTTTATTAGGTTCTTTCTTAGTTTAAGAGTCTTGGTAGCTGGCCATGGTGGTGCCTGCATACAATCCCACCACTCTCAAGGCTGAGGGAGGAAGATCATGAGCTGAGGACAGTGTTTGCTATATGGAGAAACCATATCTCCAAGAAGAAGAAAAACCTTTACTGATGACAAGGAAATAACAGTGCATTCTTTCAAAGGCCATTGCACTGTATAAGGCATTGTACTGGTCATTAGGAATAAGCCAGAAAACAAAACCATAGAGTTCACGTGTTATTTAAGATTTATACCGCATATTACCTATGAGTAATAAATGACAGCTTTAATTGTCACCATCTGAAAATTGATGAAGCTCTAAAATACATCGGCAATGCTTCAAGAATTGTTTTGAATTTGGATTAAAATAGGGATGGTAGGGCTGCAGAGATGGCTCAGTGGTTAAGATTGTGTACTACTCTTGCAGAGAATCCAAATTCAGATCTTACCAGGTTTATAACCCCTTATAACTCTAGCTCTTGGGGATTTGATGCCTCTAGCTTCCATGGGCACCTGCACTTACATGGATATACAAACAGATATACACACATACACATAATTAAAAATAAAAATACATCTTTAAAATTCATTATTAATGACAGGTCGATATCTTCTGCATGTTGATTTCAAGGTTATAATGCAGTGTCTCTAGTGCACAATGAAACACTATTTTCAAGCTGGGGAGATGGTTCAGTAAGTAAAGAGCCTGTCACTCAAGCATGAGGACCTGAGTTCAGACACCTAGAGCCTATGAAAAAAGCAGGGCATGTTAGCATGTGTCCGTAATCTCAGCACTGGAGAGGAAGACACTCATGGATCCATGAAGTTCAGTGGCCAGCCATTGCAGCCTTCGATGAGCCAGAGGTTGAGTTAGAGTAAGCAGGGGAGACACTTGACATAGACCTCTGACACACACATACACACACACACACACACACACACACACACACACACACCCCTCAAAACGCATTGCTCTCTGAGATTTGAATGGGAATGGCATAAAGTAGGCCACTGATAGTTCTATTGTCCAGCTACAGGTGAGACTCCTGCTTTAGAGGTATTTTTTGTGTGTATATTGAAGTTGAGGATAGATTTGTCATTTATGTTCCAAGGAATATAGCTTGACATACAAAGAGAGCTATGGTATTGGGTATTGATTGAACAAGTTTGAAACCTTTGGTCAAGAGATCTATGTTTAGGGACTGTGGGGCGTGAGAACTGCAGTACTTCTATGTTGTCTTAGTCAAGTCACTTCATGCTGTAGCCTCAATAATCTCATAGGTATTAAAGGCTTTGGTTGATGCACTGAGGCTGCCTGGCCAGGATAAGCATTCTGCTATTCTCTACTTTGTTGATTCTGTGTCCCAGCATATGAACCATCTGTCACCAGAGTGGTTTCCTGTTCCTTCCCTTCCCCACAGATAATCAGACTAGTGGGGTATTTGGCCAGAGTTTGCTGATCATCATCTGGCCAATAAAGAAAAAAACTCAGTCAAGGAGAGAGGACAGAGATATGAAGTCCTTATCATCTGTGAAGCAGAGAGCCTGAGGAAGGCCTGAGAGACCTTGATAATCCCCTCTGACCCTGTGTGAGCTAAGAAGAATATATAGACAGGGAGAACTGATACACCAGTGGTATACAAAGCCAGGTGCCGATTTCAAGGTGGTAACAGCCCAGTAGCCATGGGATGTGTTGCTTGTGAAGATGCCTTTGCCCCTGACTTGTTCCCAGTTCTAGTCACCAGGGGTGCAGCCACCCTGCCATTACACTTCCTGAGATTTCCTGCTGTTTCCGTAGCAGTTCTTATACTCCCTTCAATGGGTTTCTGTTCCTTTGTAACCTCAAATGCTTTAGGTAGAACATTAGGTCAAGAGACACTCTAACCAATAGGAGGAGGCTAAAAATAGAAGCCGCAGGAACAATAAGCTAAATAGTGCAATGTTGTGGAAAGAATGATAGTAAATTATAGTCTTAGCTCTGTCCCAAAATAGCTCAGTGACCTTATCCAAGGTGTTCGACACTACCAGGTTTGTCTAAAATGGGAATGGTGCAATCTCATAGGGACAGTGTCATGAAAAACTAGACTACAGTTGTAGAAATGCTTTGGGAGGTAAAAGGGCCTGTCAGTGAGGGGTCCTTCTTTTGCACATGTTTGGAGATCCTAAGGTTTTAGCCATTTGCTCTCAGAATCAAGTGGTACAGAATTGTGCAATATGTCTGATGGGCCAACTTTGTTCATTTTCCTCTAAGTTGAGTATTTCTTTGCTCATGTACACTCTTAATACCTGCAGCCTGATTTTTGTCTTAATGAGTCTTGTTCCTTCTCACAGTTTCTGATGATTTACTGCCTAGATTGTCTGTCTATCGTGTCTCTATCTATTATCTACATATTCTGAGGTACCTTCTCATTTTTTGCATGAGCCTCTCCCAGGAGTCTGAGAACCAGGTCTGTGTGCTATGACTTAGTGATTTTGCTGTTATCATTCTTTCTTTGTATTCAGTGAAGATCAGGGATTAGGATTTGCATGGAAATAACTTGGTTTGGTTGGACTTCTTGTCCAGAGTGGGCACATCCTAAGATCACTGTGTGGTGTCCTCTGCAGTTAATTGGGGATACAGTGGTAATAATGGGGTGCCAAGTTCTGAGAACTGAGAACAACCGATGTGGGTGAACATGCTTAGCGTTTGGACTCAAGGCTTTGTCATCCCTTGCCGTTCCTCTGGAACCTCATCAACACTGTAAGGTAGCTAGGAAAGAGAAGATAGAACAGGAGGAAGATTGCATGTGTCAGACGGTACAGTGTGCATGGGCTTCCCTGCCTTTATGCATTTACACCAAGTAGAATTTACTCCTGTCTCCCGGAAGTGCTGCTACCCATCTGGGTACATTTGGACATGAGTATCGTTCTTTCTCAACACCTAGAACAAATTCAGTTTATGTGAGGCAGAAGCATGAGGATTTGTGATAGACTTTACTTACGGAAAGACCCAGGTCAGTGTTCCTGCAGTGCATATGTCTCCTGGGAGCAGGAAGGCTGTCTAACCCTGCCTTTACTCCTGAATCTGCACAGCTTTTCTGGAGTTCCTCAGATCCCAAGGATTTGAGTTTTCTTTAAAAGGAGTGAAGTGTTTACTTTCAGTGAAGTGTGAATGGAGATTGCACTTAACTTTTTTCTTTTTAAGGACTTACTTAGCAAATTGTTTAGAATTTGTATTAGGAAAAGTGAGTGATTTTTAAAGGGTGCCATTTTGGGGGCAGGTGTAATGAACAAAAAGTAACAATGGTCAAGGATGTAAAATAAAATTCTGAAATGGGCTTCACTCGAGGCTGAAGGGGGTTGCTAACCCCTAGACTCTCCGAGAACCACGGAAACTTAGTGGGGGCAGAAGAACTTCTATGAGATTTTAATTGTTACAGGCAATATAGTTCATCTTTGTTTTATCCTGCACTCAGTCCAGGAAGGAAACCCATAGTGAGTCCAAACCTTGTGGACAGAGGTTTGAATAAGACATAACTTCCAGAGGCTCAAGATTTGAACCGGTGGATCCGGAGTGCCTCAGACCTTTAGGAGGGGGAACCTTGCTGCAGGACGGATGTGGGGGGGCAGCTTTGAGAGTTCCTAACCTCACCCCATTTCTAGTTTGCTTTCTCTGCTTTGTGTTTGTGGTGCGAGCTGTGGGTTCTAAGCTTCCTGCTTTCGGCCATGGTTCTCAGGATGGACTCCATCAGGAACCGAAAGCCGAAGCTGCCCCATAAGTCGCTTTCAGTCGTGGTGTTTATCGCAGCATGCCATGCCACTGGTCAGGCTGCTGTGGGCCTTCCTGGGCAACTTCTTGATTTCCCTCCATACAATTCCCAAATACAATGAGGTCACAGTGTTTCATGATACTAGCCTTGTGTATATCTTATAATGTACAGCTTAAGGATTGGTTGCTTGATTCATTTATTCATTTAGTAAGTATTTTCTCATTCACATTTTAAAGATTTTTTGTGACATTTAATTAATTTGTGTGTGTGTGTGTGTGTGTGTGTGTGTGTGTTTGTGTGTATGTGTGGTGTGTCTGCATGGAGGTTAGATGGTAACTTTCAAGAGTCAGTTCTTCCACCATGTGAGTTGTGGGGATTGACCTCAGGTAGTCAGGCTTGGCAGCAGGCACCTTTAGCTTCTGAGCCATCTTGGAATCTCTTCCTCTATACTTCAAGGGTCATTTTTTTTTAAACTGCCATTTTTGTAGAGTGTAAATGTTAGTATCTTTGTGCGCCAAAGAACTGTACCAGATATTAGTCTAATAATGCACACAAAGCATGGTGCAGGTGTCCAGGTGTCACCTGTCAGTGAAGTTATATGGAGATTCTCTTATTTCTTGTAGTAGCAATATGCGATAAGACATGTAAAGAGTGGCTAAGCAGGGAAACTTACCAGAGACTTGGTGTCTGGGCTTTGTATTAGAGTTCCTATAATATCTTTGCAAGCTGGGTCATCAGCTTCTCCACTACTCAGACCCTCTTCCCAGTCAAAGATAAGCATTACCATAAACCATGCTGTTCGGATAAACTGTTCTGGTAAACTGGTATAACATGATCCAAGGCCTCACAGTCATAAAAATATATTCACTATAAATAGTACGACTCAAGACCTCAGATATACAGAACTACTTATCAAGCAAGATACTCCCTGGTTCTTGAGCTCAGAGGCCAACTCCTAGAGCCTCTCCTGAACACTGGTGCTCTTGGTGCAGGTTTGAACAACTCGTCTGCCAGTTAACCTTCTCCTTCCCACATATCTAGGGAGTTGGTGGTGGAAGCCAGTCATCATGAGCACTGAACATGGTATACGTCTGGGTTTTTATCTCCCTTTAAAGATTGTCCCAGGGAGAGAGTTCAGCTTGATTATTTTTAGGTGGATTTTTAAAACCTGAGAGTAGGTCTAGACTAATCTTGTTGTCAGCCTAGCTTAACCTCTCTCTCTCTCTCTCTCTCTCTCTCTCTTTCTCTCTCTCTCTCTTTCTCTCTCTGTCTGTTTTGTTTGAGAGAGAGAGAGAGAGAGAGAGAGAGAGAGAGTGCACGAAATGTGTGTGTGTGCAGACACATATAGAGGCCAGAGGACAGGCTTGGTGTTGTCCCTCAGGCATCCCATTCACCTTGTTTTCTGAGATAAGGTCTCTCACTGGCCTGCAGCTTGTCAAGTAGACAGGGCTGGCTGGCCTGGGAGCCCCAGGCATCTCCATGTCTCCACTTCCTCAGCTCTGGGATTACAAGCATGTGCTACTACACCAAGCTTTTTAAAATTGGGTTCTAGGGATGAAACTCAGGCTCATATGCTTCAAGGCAAGCACTTAACTGCCTGAGCTTTCCCCAAGCCCTTTGCTTGTGTTTCTACTGAATCCTCTTATTAACTAAAGAGGTCTTTCCACTGTGTTGGGTTGGGATTTGAGTGTCTCCCATCCCTCTGTAAGCTCTAAGAGCTGCTCAGGGTATAGCTTCTCTACAGGCCCTCTTTGCCTGCTCACCATTCTTTCTTTAGAAGGCTATCTTTGCCCATTCTCACAAAGCCCACCTTCTGCATATGAATGCTGCTATCTAGTTAAAGACTCAGGAAACCTCTATGGTTTCCAGATCTTTTTCTTTACAGAGCTTGGCCCTTGCTTATACTTGGTCTGTGTATTCCAACCAGGCAGTCCTTCTTGTGTTCTAAACGTTTTATGAAATACCTCTTTTTAATTGCTGTGCTCTGTTCAGGTGCCCTGCTGACTCATGATCAGGAAGTATTTCTGGTCTGTATATTCAGAGTCCGCCCAGGCCTCATGCTGTTCACCTCTCTGTCTCTGCTTCCCAGGAATTACTATCATGAAGTGCTTGTTGTTTAATGATCAAACACTTCTAGTTGTGTTGTTTTCTAGGTAATAACACAGGGTGGGATTTGGTACCAGTTGTTCTGCATGGTTGGAAATGGAGTTGTGATAGATAAGGGTGGAAATTTGAGGATCAGACACCTGGGATTCACTTGGTGTCTAGCACTTGCTGTCTTTGGATCTTTGGCTGTTGTTTAACGCAGCTGTGCCTTAGCTGCTTTATCTGTAGAATGGACATAACAATATCAAATTCATCAGGTTGTGTATTACCTGTAAGTGCCTAGGTAAACTCCATAAGATGCTTAGTATGGTTTCTGAAACATGCGAAGGCTTATCCGCTGGGATGAGTGATGGCCACCGTGTTTGGTGACTGCATTGTCACTACTGCAGGAGGGCAGGGAAAATGCTTTGTTCTGTTAGAAAGTCAAAGCACATCAACTCTTGTGATGCTGTCACAGCTGTGGCAGGACCAAGACTAAGAGAGACAGTGTTTCTTTGCTTTGCTTGCAGACCTCTCAGAGGACTCACAGAAATGTTGATAACTGGAAGAGCTGATGCTCACTCTGAAACTACCCACATCACGTTTGACCAAACATGGCTAAAGATGTATCACGTTACCTTTAAAGTCTAACTGACTGTATCCTTAATGATTTTAGCTGCTTGTCTATTATATTTTTGGTCAGTATTTTTGGGATTTTAATGTGTAGGAAATATTGCATAAAAACCCATCTTTCAGCCAGGCATCATACCTTACGCCTTTAATCCTAGCACTCAGGAGGCAGAGGCTGGCAAATCTCTGTGAGACTGAGGCCTGCCTCGCCTACATAATGAATTTCAGGCCACCTCGGCCTGTAGGGAGACCTGGACTCAACCCTTCAAATCCTCCAAACTGTATCTTTCCCCATGAATTAGACATTACATGTATTTTAAAATATTCAATTAAAAATATGTTAAGTGAGATGTGTGTGGCAGCATGATGTGTGCCATACACTCGGCTCAGGCAGAGGTTTACTATACACAGGATGCTTCCATGTATTCTGTAATGGGTGCAACTGAGAGTATGTATGTGCATGTATGCATATGGTAAACTTAGTTTGGAAAGACATGTCCAGTGCAGAAAAGCAATTCTTTTCTTTGAAGAGAGAGATGAAAGGGTGAACAGACAAGTATGTAAAATGTTCTTAAGTTGGATCTATGGGAGTTTATTTCTGAAGAATTAAATTGGCTATTCTAAAGGGTGTGTAGGGTTGTTATAGTCTCCTCTCTCTATTTTCCAATTTGTTTTGTGTGTAGCTTAACAGATATGTTAAGATTAATGTTGAATTTGAGGCTGATTGAAACTCTCAGTGTTAGTGGCATGGCTCAAGTTATCCCAGTGTTAAGCCTTTGAGAATGTTCTTTAGGGGTGTGTTTACCTTTATTCTGCTGTGTGTAGCGTGGCTCTCTGTGGGACAAGCCCAGAATGTAAAGTTATATGTAGTGGGAAAACTAACCCCTGCCTCTTGCATATGTTTGGAATAGTTACTGTTAGGGTCACACTTGGCTGGTGGCGGCCTCAGTTTGAACTTTGGAAATTGAGATGCAGAGACATTTTCATGGGAGTTTATGTCCTAACTTTAATCTGCTCTCCCTTGAGTCACTCACATTTTAAGTGCTGTACCCCCATGGTCTTCCTTGGTAGGACTAGGCCATGCAATTCCCTGGGACCCATGACACACCTCCTTCCTTCTCACAGCTCCTTTCCCAGGTATTCTTTTTTTGTCATCCAGTTCTAGAGTTTTAATTTTTTCTTTTTCTTCTGTCTAGTCTTAAGTGTTTGGTTCACTCCCTCTCTGGCACTCCAGGTGTTGATTTTCCCCTCATCTGTAACTCTTCTTACTCTCCTCCATTTTCCTAGTAGAATCTTAGCTTCTGTGTCTCACCGGAGGGAGAAGCAGCCCACCGCTGTCTACCTTACATAGTTCTCCAGTAATGCTCACATCAGAACTCTTGTTTCATACTTGATTTTACAGACCAAATGTTCTAGGCTCTGTAGGGAGAAATCAGGCTTATCTCTACAACTGCTTCCTTAAAAGACAAAAATGAAGTTGGTGTTTGTCAAGAGAACACATGAGTGAAGTATGGTTTGGACTTTTGATCTACATTTTTTGGTGGGTTTTAATTTTTTTTAATGGAGCATACTGGATTTAAATAGAACTTGTATATATATGTTAGTGAATATTTTTGTAATTAGGTTTGGGATAAAAGGTTTTTCTTTTCTAATTAGAGAAGAGACTATAGATGTACCTTGATGCTACCAAGTGCTTTCCTCGCATGTGTGACACCCTGGGCTGGATTTTCAGCACCACAAAGAATGAATGAATGGATAAAGTTAGAATAGTGTTTGCTCTCATGGGAAGTAGCATTATATTCCATGGTAATAGTTATTTAATTCTCTTGTCTAAATTAAAAAATTTTATTTATTTTTGTATGTGTATGACTGTACTGTCTGCATGTAGGTTTGTGCACCCATGTTGTGCAATGCCTCGGAGGTCAGAAGAGGGTGTCGGATTCCCCTGGAACTGGAGTTCTCCTGGAATTGGAGTTACAGACAGTTCTCAGCCGCCATGTGGGTGCTGGGGATAGAACCCGGGTCCTCTGCAAGAGCAGTCGGTGCTCTTAACCACTAGGCTATCTTTCCAGCCCCTCTTGTCTAAATTAATTAAAACTTGCTGTAATGAGCTGAGCAGATGGTAAGGTGCTTACTGAGGAGGGAAGAGGACCTGAGTTTGGACCCCAGGAGCCTTGTGAAAAGCAGGGTAGGTGCTATAATCCCAGTGCTGGAAAGAGGAGAAGGAGGATGCGGGAGACTCCCTAGGGTTTGCTGGCCAGCCAGCCTAGCTTGATCAGTGTGCTTCACGTTAGTGAGAGACCCTGCCTCAAAAAATGAGGTGGAGAGCAATTAGGAATGTATATCTATATCTATATCTATATCCACAACAAGACACACAAAATGTAATTGTAAGTTTAAATGCATATGGAAAAATTGAAAGTGCTTAAATGAAAAGCTGTAATCTGACTAATTGGTTAAAATTTCAGTAAGATTTACTTTTGAGAAGAAATATGTATGCACACATAGTATTATATTTAGTAAAGGCATCTTCAGTGCTGATTTGAGGGTCGGATGGGAATAAAGACTCAAACTAACGTGACTTTTAAAAACGTGGTATGTTAAGGACACAGAGTCTCCTTTCATGTTAGCTGTGTTTCCCTTAACCTTCTTCCTCAAAGGCCCATCCTAAAAAAGGCTCAACCTTGCTCCCCCCCCCCCCCGCAAAGACAATATATCAAAGTGGTACTAATTTAAGCACTGCTAAATGTCCCGATGCAGCACCTGGGAAGAATGAGGTTCAGAAGTTCACGGTGTGGAACTGCTTAAGCTAGGAGAACTTCCTGCTGCCCTTGCATGTCTGCTTCTAGAAGCTGCTCGTTCTTTTGGGCCAGCCTCGTTCCATTATAGCAGATGGGCTACAGCGTAGCTGGGCAGAGAGAGAAGCGGGTGTGGGCTTGTCCAAGAAATGAGAGCTCTCAGAATAGATTCTTCTCCTGATGGTAGTCACGTCCTTGCAACTAGAATTGCTTGAGTTGGAAGAGAGAAATGCAAGGCGCTGTGGTGCCTGCCGTGGTGGTCCTAGACGCAGGTGCCGACGGCTCCTTGAAACGTGGCTAGCCTTAACTGAGGTGTGCTTGTGAAGGTAACATTCACAACAGAGTTCATAGATTTAATAACAAAAGAATGTAAAACATCTTGTTAATTTTTTCATATATCTATTTAATAATTTCATACAGCCATGTAAGGTATCTTGTTCATACTCATCACTTGTTAATAATTTTAAATATGGGTCCATGTTGAAGTGGTATTTGGGGCATACTGAGTTAAATATTATAATAAAATTGATTTTTACCTTCACATTTTCCTTTTGGATATAGGTTCTGGGCAGTCTGTCCATGCCTGTGTGCTTCATTAACATCTCTGTTGAGCACTGCTACTGTGATGAACCTGCACTAGGACTGCAGTGCAACCCAAATTATACTTTGATTTCGAGTTTTTATATTGAAGTAAATAATCAGAAAGAGGATCAAACCCTTTAGTTTTCCAAGATGGTTTCTCAGTGACCTATAGCTTATGTGCGATTTGAAAAACAAGGTGCAACTTCTTTTCAGCTAAAAAGCAATTTCTAGAAACTAACAACTTTGCAAAACTAAAAATTCATTCTCACTGTTTTATCTTTAAACTCTTCTCTAAGTTTCTGCGAGGACAAAAACATTCAGTCCCTATTGGATTCTGATGGCCTGGTAGAACTTCTTTGTGAACCTGGGGGATGTGATAGAATTGGCACAAGAGAAAATTAATTTGGTTGGGATCCATGAATGGAGCAGAGGCAATGTGCAGTCCTTGCAGAGTCTGCTGTAATCCATCACTGTAGAAGTTTTGCTGGGTTGCTGGGCTGTCCAGCACCTTTTGCTTTGGGCAGCATCATGGCAAGATTCCTTCTTGTAGAACCCTGCTCTTAAGTATTGAGAGAAAAGCATAAACTTAGGAGTAGAATGTGTGTAAATACAGGCCACATGTATAAATATTCGATAAAATATTCTTCTGTGTATGGGGGTTTGCGTGTGTGTGTGTGTGTGTGTGTGTGTGTGTGTGTGTGTGTGTGTATTATGTGCTCTGGTATAAAGTTAAATAGGTTTTCCCCCTAATTTTTTTCTCCCACCCTGTATGATGTCCAATTCCCCATTTTCTAGTAATTTGAACTCAAAACTTATAGTAGTGGGGTACCTTATTGTCAAGGGCAAGTCAAAACTGGGAACCTTTTACCCGTGTTTATCACATGATGCTAGAGGCTGTGGCACCGTAATAGCAAGGTGCTTGTTTTCCAATCAATCCTCAGACTTTCAGCTGGTGCTTTCTCATCCCGAAGGCCCAGGACTGAGAGCTAGTTAGGAGGCTCTGTGTAGAAAACGCATTCCAGAGCCCGCACCCTGAAGGGCTATAAATAGCATTAGCCGGACAATACTGGAGTATTCTCAGCTTCTGGAGACATTGAAGCCTTTGTTTTGTGGGTGCCCCCCCCCCCCGCCTGCTTGAGTCATAAAGCCTGAAAAAGTACTGAGGTTGCTGAAATTTAAAATCTAATTGGTGGGATGTATGGTTAACAGTGAGAGAGCAGATCTGTAAGCTTCAGCCAGGCGGTGTCTCTGTTGTAGCCTGCAACTTATGCACCTTGCAGTTTATTGTTCTAAACCCTTGAGCTTATGTTTTACTTTCAGCAGGATCAAATTAGACCTACATTGTGGAGTAAAATAAGTGTATAGTCATCAAGGTTAATGTAAGGATCCTGAATTATCCATTTATAATAGGGGAAAGCCAATGCAAGCAAGAATACAACTGTATTTTCTTAATTAAAAATATATACATATGTATGTGTATATGCGTAGGTATGTAATATAAATGCTATATCATACTATATAGTATATGTGTATTATATATTTATAAAATATACAGTGTATGCTTATTTACACATTATATATCTTGAAAATATTTTGATATTGTGTTCTGAGTTTCTGTATGGTGGCTTACTTATCACAGTGTAATCTACATCTGGCCTGTCTCCTTTTGGTGGTTGGCTCTGTTGTAAGAATGGCATTTACACTTAGCATTATTTCCTAGTCATTTGAAGTAGAAGAACCAAGAAACAAAGAGCATGCAGTTTCTGGTGTGGACCACTAAGCCTAAATCATGTGCTTCATCTATGGGTTCCTGTCTCTGTGCCTGAAAAGCTGGCTGCTATGCCTGAGAGCCACAGTTCTGGTCTTAATGCCTCCAACAGGTGTTTCTTAATTGCATCTCTGGTTCCATCAGCGGTATTAGGTGAAACAATTTAAACCGTGGCTCTGCCTTGGCCGAGCTTTGGTTCCTGTTGGGGGATAAGAGCACTAATTGAACACAGAGAAATGAGCAATCCAGGCAGGGAAGCATGCGGTGGGGGGGGGGTGTGTGTCTGTGAGGCCTGGTCTCTTTCTTGGCTTCCCTTTTGCTGTGTGCTGTGGAAGGGTGACTCAGTGATTTTCCAGATTCTGAGTTCATCTACTCCCACCCCACACAGAACACTTGTCTGCTTTTCTCTAGTCATTTCCTCATTTTCTGTGTTATTTCTTTCCCAAAGTCTTCTTTTAGTTCCAAGAAAATCTCATTGTTCACTCTCATACTTTTGGTTGCTGTCTACAAGAATACTTATTTCTGTCTTTTTTCCCATTAACTCTTCTGAGACTTAACAGTTTCTTGCTATGTGTGGCATGTATCTGGGTTTCCAGCCAGTTTTTCCTTAGTGTACCCAGGGTACCTTAACAGAGTTTCGCAGGCCAGGTGGCTTCCCTAATCTGTTGTTGCGCATGCTCTGATGGCTGGAAGTTTGAGACCCCAGGTCCTGGTGGAGCTGGTTCCCCCGCTGCTGGTCTGCTTTTGCAGTTGCTTACCTGTCAGTGTCTTCACTTTGCCTTTCTTGAGTTTGGCAGATCTGTGTCTTTGTCCAGTGAACCTACTAATCCCACTTGAGGCTCCTCCCTCTGACCTCTTCTAATCCTAAATTGCCCAAAGGCCCTCTCCATCAAATACTTGAGCTTTGTGTGTATGTGTGTGTGTGGGTGGGGGAGTACAGTGCATTCAGTGTGCATTTTGATAGTCCATAAAACAACCTATAAGAGTTGTTGAATTTTTTTTTTTCATTCTTCTATAAATATGAGTTTGGGCTTTTACAACTCCTTTTGACATCAGGCTCTTTCCTCAGATGTGAGTTCTTAAGAAAACTGGCCTGTTTTTCTCTGCACTCTATGGGTTTACACAAATGTTTGCCTCTTGACTTTATTTGGGATCCATTCTGTTTTCTGAATCCTTCCAAACACCATCAGGTCATGGCTCTTGCTTTTCTCAGCAGTCATAAACTGGTTTGTTTTGTGCATCAGAATATGCCCTCTGGCCTATGTTTTGGTTAGTAGAATGACCAGAGCATGGATCAGAGGCCACGGCTGACACATCCTGAACACGTGCCGGCCTGAAAGCGCCTGTTACCTTACAGTTACTGCAGTCATGTAAACGGCTATGTAAAGGTCAAATACAAGCACATCATTTATGGCTCAGTGAGAGACTTGATACCCAGAGTCTGTTAGCATTTGTCAAAAGACTGGTGCTGCCAGTGGGTATGCCAACTAAGAACCATCGGAATGGTGCTGGGTACGAACTCAGAGAACAGTAGAAAGGAGAGCATTGCCATGGCTCCCAGGAAGCAAACACCCTGCACCTGACTCGGAACTAGTTGCATTCTTCTAGCCTGCCTGTTGGCACATCTGCAACTCTTCTCCCTCTGTATGTTTCATCATCAGTGACAAGGGCACTTCCAAAGTAACATGTTAATACCTGTGGCATGCATGCATGCATGTGGGATGATGGGTTCTTAGACATTAATGCAGTTGCTTGATGTAGGGTATGTGGTAGTTAGCCTTGGCTTACTTCCAAGATCCAGATTCAGGGAGCTGAGGAGATGGCTGTCTGTGAGAGATGCCTCCTGCGAAAGCATGAGATGCTGCTTTTGTCTGTTTAGTGTCCATCTGAAAAGCCAGGCGGGGTGGTATGTTCCCGTGACCCTAGAACTGGGAAGGCAGAGACAGGTGGCTCCCTGGAGCTTCCTGGCCAGCTGGACTAGCTAGTCAGGGAGCTCCCATTTCATGGAAAAGTCCCTGTCTCAATACACACACACACACACACACACACACACACACACACACACGCACGCACGCACGTGTGTGCAGAGTCTGAGTATGGTGGCACACACCTTTAATCCCAGCACCCTGGAGGCACAGGCAGGCAGATCTCGGTAAGATTAAGGCCAGCCTGATCTACATAGCAAGTTCAGGGCTTTGGAAGATACTGTCTCATAAAGAAAGGACCAAAAAATATGGTAGAGAGTGATAGTGGAAGATAGCTGACTTTGATCACTGGCTTTCCACCATGTGCCTAGACAACAAATGTACATAAACACATACACCACATAACATACACATATAAGCAGTATCAGACTGCAGTGCCACATACATACATGCATATACCACATCAACAAAAAATTAGAAGAAAAGATTCAAATTCACTCTTTATTATCTGCTCTGTGGAAATAGATATGGACCCTTTAGATGGCGCAATGTTGAGCCGTGTCAGGAAGGGACGCTGTTTTCTGTCTCATTCTGGTGCGGGCTCACCTGATTTCCACAATGCTCCTGGCGTCCCCAGGCCTGACTCCTGTAGTGTGGGAGACAAGTCCAGTTCTTGCTTCCTGCAGTGGGTGCGACTTCTTTGCCTCCTGCCCCCTTCTCCAGGGTCAGGTTCCTCCCCTCCCTGCAGTGCGTGCTGGCCTGGCCTGGCCTGGCCTGCAGTGTTCCTAGTAGTTAGCAGTTTCTTTTGGCATTCCTTCGTGGGCTGCTGTTGTGTAGCTGGGTAACTAGCTGACCAACTTTGCCTGGCAGCCTAGTAGATGGATTCCAGTTAAGTTCCATAGATGAAGCATCGTTGCATTTTCCCTGCCGACAGTGAACCTCAGCTAAGGGGAGGAAGGCCCTCCCTGGGAACCATATCTCAGTACATGGATGACATGGATGACAACTCAGTACATGTTCTTACAGCCTTATCTGACCTTCTACAAGACCTCACCTCTTAGTTTCCCTGCCCTTCTTATTAGCTCTGTTTAGGGGAGTGAGGCTTTAGAGACGTGGACCTTTTCAGAGCTGTATGAGACAAATGGTACAAGACAAGAAGCAAGAAAGGAGGACATAATGGATTGCAGCAAAGGAGCCTGCTATGATCCTGTGGTAGAACATTGTGAAGATTATTTTTTCTCACATATTGGCCATTCTGCTTGTGTTGAGAGCTTTTGAGAGCTCTGGACCAGATTGCTGAAGGAGCCCAGCTGATGCACGACCTTTCAGTTTCTGAAGACTTTCAGCAGAGCTGTTTATCTACATTGATAATCATAAGCTGATTAAATGGATAGTCCAGGGTTGATCCCTTCTCTCTTTGCATCTTGTGACAGGGCTGCAAGCAGCCCTTCTTTTCTTCCTCTTTTTGTGTGAGTCCTGCATCAGAGTGATATGGACTGTTCTAACACCCAGAAAAAAAAGGACGGGACCAGAATAGGTTGCTTTGAGAATGATTTGGTTGCAAGTCTTCATTTTTGAGAAGGGAAGACTGACCACAGTGGGGTTCAATGCAGTGCTGTCAGGTGTATGCTCCTCTGGAGAGAAACCACACACAATAAGCTGGTCTCTCATTCCTGACCGTTCTTTTGTTTCCCACCACAGTCTAGTCTTAGCTTAAATGATTTCTCCTCTTACTCTTGTAGTTATGATTCATAAAACTTGGAACAATAAACTGTGTACTTCATTCAAGAATATTGGCAGCTGGAAGGTAGCTCAGTGAGTACGTGCTTGCTGAACAAGTGTGAGACTAGAGTTTGGATTCTCGGTACCCACCCAGATGCTACAAGGGTGTGGTGGCCCACATGGACTCAAAGCTTTCTGTGGGGGGAAGACCAGGGGGTTCTTGGAGCAAGCTGGCTAGATAGATGACCAGGTCAGTGAGTTCTGGGCTCAAGTGAGAGACCATGCCTCAATATATAAGGTAGACTGTGATCCAGGAAGACACTGATCACTGATGTCAACCTCTGGCCACCCACACATACATGTGAACATGCGTACATGCATGCCCACCACACACATACATTTGCCAAAAATAAAGGAAGGTGGGGTGTGAGAAAGAAATGCATGTATCTCGTGTGTTTATGGGCAGAATATAGATCAAAAAGACAGATGACCTGAAAACAGAGAGGGAACTTTGCAGGAAAGAAAAGGGACAAGTAAGAGGGAGTGGATAGTGAGAACAGGGCTTCGGGGTGTACGGATGCTTATAATCAAATCATTTATTTTATGTGCTAACTAAAATTAACAAGTAGTTTAAGTCTGTGTATATTAAAAGGATAGACTAGAAAATGGTTTGAGAAATATATAATTTTTAACACAAGATATCCTCTTAAAATATTTTATTATTTTTATTTTATGTGTGTGAGAGTGTATTGACTACAAGTATGTAAGTGCACCCGTGTTGTGCAAAGCCTGTGGAGGTCAGAAGAAGGTGTCAGAGTCCCCTGGGACTAGAGTTAGAGGTCATGGTTAGCCACCATGTGGGTGTTGGGAATCAAACCTGGGTCCTCTGCAAAAGTAGATGGGGCTGCTAACCACTGAGCAATCTCTCCTGCCCCAATATAAGATATCTTACTGAAGTGGAATATATGTAGAGAAAGATATATATAAGTGAACACTATGATGAATATTTTGCAGTTATCTGATTAATATACCTGATTAATCAACTCTTTGTTAATTGACTATATGCTCCTAGATCAGGGGTATCCAGCCTGCAGCCATGGGCAGCACGCTTCCCAGGATAGTCACAAATGCTGCTCAAAATATCTGTAAGTGGAAGAACATCATCTTGCAGTGCCAATGGTAGGAACTTACTTGTGCCTGGCACCTTTCAATCGTGATTATCCTTAGGAGAGGTTTTCAGAGGGCTGTAGAGTTACCCTTCATTCAGTTTCATTGCTGTGTAGCATTTCATTATATGATACTGTTGGTACTTAGATATTCATCCTGCTGCTGGTAAGCATCTGGGGACTGTCCTCACTTGAGTGTATTCACTAATAATAAAGTCTTACACACTCGTGCATCATAATGAATCTCAGGAGATGTCAAATGATGGGAAATAGCAGCTGAGAGTCAGAGAACATCAAAACCTTGGAATTTTGGTTCAATTCTTTGTCACATGCCATTTGTATTTGCATTTGCTTGGCTACAGGATGTACAGAGGGCTGTCTGTCGACTAGTAACTAAAGTGTCCTGTGCGTCTGTGATTGGCAGCAGGTAATACATGAGGAGTCCACAGGCTAGAAGGTCTAGGAAGCTCTCAGTCTGGAGTCTTGATTCTGGACAGTGCATGTTATGATTCCAATCAAAACTACCTTTGCCTTTTTGTTCAGCTGGCCCCGAGCTGAGCCTACGGGGTCCTAGCTAGTAGGCTAACCAGTGTTGGTTCTGTGTGCAGTGTGCTTCCCTCTGGAATGCATGGTGCTTGAGCTTCAGGAAAATCATTAACTCGCCTCAGCTTAAGGAGCTTTGATGAGAGACTGCAGGATTATTTGTGTATAGTTTCAAAGGTTGTATTTTAAGATGAATAATTTAAGAAGATTAGTTAGCATCCTTCATTAATCTGTAGCTATTTTAATGATAAAAAAGGATAGCTTACTTTCATCTTAGAAGAGTTATATGACAGTTTTGCCTATAGGTTCTATTTAATTAAGTTTTATGTCAATTGTGTAGGATAGCTTTCTAGTAGATGTTAACTAACCTAGAATTGAAGCATTTGTGGCCTAAGAATTCACAGGTTTAATAGATTAAAAACCTTAACCATATTAGTTTACATAAAAATGTTTTTGTAGAGCTTCAGATACATATAGACTGCAAATAGAGACTGTTTTCTAGATAGATTTTTAAAAAATTTTTAATTAATTTTATTTAGTTCTGTATGTGTATGAATGTGTATGAATTCCCCTGGAACTAGAGTTCTCCTGGAATTGGAGCTTCAGACGGTTCTCAGACGCCATGTGGGTGCTGGGGATTGAACCCGGGTCCTCTGTAAGAGCGGTTGGGGCTCTTAACCGCTAGGCCATCTCTCCAGCCCCCTAGATAGATTAATATTAAAATCACCACACATGAAGTGAATCTGATGGTAAGTATTCAACTCATGTAAATACTGTTCTAAAATGAGCAATCTCACCATGGTTTCAGGGTTTAAATCCTGCATGATTTGAACTGAGGCCTAACAGGTATTAACTTAGCCTTGGAGTCTGACATCACAAACATCACAGACTTGATAATTTTGTTCCTTGATGGTTCATATAAATGTTGGTCAGAAATTTAATGGAAAGCAGAAGTTTACTTCTCTCAGTTTTAGCTGGAGAGTAAAAACCTTGGCAGCTAAGTTGAATGATGGAAACTCTGTGTGTGTGTGTGTGTGTGTGTGTGTGTGTGTGTGTGTGTGCGTGTGTGTGTGTGTGTGTGTGTGTGTGTATACGCGTGCATGCACTGAAACCACACTCCTCAAACTGAGGCACATATACTGGGATAAAATGGTTCATAAATCATTTTGCATATCTGTAGTAAGAGAAATCGAGTTGATTTCACTATGTAGTTGTCAGAGTCACTTTCTGTCAGTAAATTCTAGTAATGTGAATTCAGCCTTGAATATGTATCTTATTGGTTCTGTTTTTCATTTCATGTATTTAGGAACTAATTTTTATTACAATGGATAAAGTATCAGTCTCAGATGGATAGGGAGTTGAACAAATGGTTTCTATGTATAATTTGGGTTGGTAGGAATGTGGTATAAGTTTTAATATCACCCAGTCCATTAATTTCCAACAAAACTGCTCTGTCTGCTGTGGTATTTTGATATGTTTAGTTCTAGACAAGAGCTTCTTAAACTTGCTCTACTCAAGACCCTGGTTTGCTTGAGAATTTTTTACTTGTCTTTGGGCACATAGGTATATAAAATATTTATATACAAATCAAATAGTTACTGCTAATAAAGTATAAAGGAATTTATTTTAAAGTGATTCTTTGGTATACATATATTTTATCATTTATTAAAAATGAAAACAGATTTGCATAGTCATAGGTGGATACACTTGTTTATTTTCATATGAGTTAAAACTTGGATGAATTTTTGAAACTAGAGGAAATGGAACATTTTCAGACTTGATTAGTATTTTATTTTGTAATTATCAGTATTGAGACATGAATATGTTGTTCAAATGACAAAAGTATGTGTAGAACTCTTTCAGAGATCAGTGGACATTTTGTTGTCATCCAAAGCCAAAGTCATTGAGTGATTTTTTAAAATAAGTTTGAGACAGGGTCTCTTGTTAGCTCCAGCTGGCCTGGAACTCTATATGAAGACCATGCGGACCTCAAAGTCATGGAGATCCACTTGCTTCTGCTTCCCTGAGTGCTGGGATTAAAGGTGTGTGCTACCATGCATGGGACTGATTCTTTAATGAAACTCAAGCCAGCAACCCAATCATTAATTTAAAAAATCAGATATTCTAATGTAATGCAAATGAAAGAAATACTAATTTGATATAGACATCCCGAGGAGATTTTGTTTTCCATAATTAAGCCAATATGTATAAAATCTGGCATGTACAGTTAAAATACTGCAACTCATAGAGACACTAGTCCTAAGTCCAAGCTGAGATGTTTTACAAAGCATTCATTGGTATTGCATGGTGTGAAGATGTAAACCATGCAATGCATACATGTTGTATGTTTAGAACCAAGGCTGTAGGGACGTTGTGTGGTATATCATAGGGGAGGGCCTCTAGAAATACCTCAGACTCTTCATGCCTTTGATTTGGAATTAATTTTTGGTTATTGTGTGTTCAGAAATCTTATACTGTTGGCATATTTTTCTCAACATCTATATTTGTTGTGTAACCTCATTTGCGACCATGGACCGGAGTCTAATAACCTGTGTTCTAGACTCATTTGCAAAGGAGTCCTTTGGACTTATTCAACCATTCAACTATTACTGATTGAGCATTTAGTATGTGGTAGATGCTAAACACTGAGAATTCAGTAATAACAGAATCAACAGGCAATCTCTGCTCTCTTTTTAGCTAATACAAAAAGCTCAGATATATAAATGTGTATATGTATGTGCAGACGCACACACAAAACTGCAAGATGTTAAATGCACTCCAAGCCTTGATGACTTCCACTTGGAGTTCTGGTGCATGCATCCTTTTTTTGTTTGTTCGTTTGTTTCTTTCTTTCTACTAGTTCTGGAATTTGCAGTCTTTTTAAAAAATATTTTTATTGAAGTTTTGTACATTTCATACAACATTTCTCAGTCCAATTTGGACTCATTCCCCTTTCCATGCCTCCCACCCCGCCTGAGTTCATGCATTCTGCCATACATGTCTTGCATCTTTTTCTCAGTCTTTTTAAAGTTTTTCTATGCAGAGGTTTATTGCTTTGGGCAGAAGTTTACTGTTTCAATCAGTTCTTTGACCCAGTCCACTTGTCATTGTTGTTCCCTCCAATTTGTATTGCTTCAAAATATGCCTATATGTACATCACACAAATACTAAAATTATGATGTCTGAAAACAAACTGTATGTTAATTCCAGAACATGTATAGGAGTTCACATTTTTCCCTTTAGTTTTATATTACTCTAGAATATGTATACATACCCTCCACCCATATACCAAAATTATATAGTCTGAAAATAAGTTAATTCTAGAGCCTGTTAAGGGATTCACTTTATAACAGCTCAGGTGCTTTCAGATAAAAAGAAATATAACATTATCATTGCTCAGTTTGCCTTACAACTAGGGATTTGGTGCTAGCATCCACATATGAGGGATACCATTTGTCATTTGTTTTTCTGGGACTGTATTGTTTCACTTAGCTTAATGGCTTCTAGTTCCATCCATTTGCCTGCAAAGTTCATGATGTCATCTTTCTTTACTGCTGCATAGAATTCCATTGTGTAGATGTACATTTTCTCTATCTACTCATTGGTTGAGGAGCACTTGGGTTGGTTTCCAGCTCTTTGCTATTGTGAAGAGAGCTGCAATAAACATAGATGTGCATGTATCTCTGCAGTAGGATGAGTCTTGTGGGTATATACTGAGGAGTGGTATGACTGGGTCAGGTGGTAGGCTCATTTTGAGTCTTTTAAGGGTTCTCCACACTGCTTTCCATATAGTGGTTGTATGAGTTTACATTCCCACCAGCCCTGGATGAGTGTTCCCCTTTCTCCACAACCTCTCCAGCATTTGTTATCCTTTGTTTTGTTGATCATAGCTAGTCTTACCAGAGTAAGATGAAATCTTAAAGTGGTTTTAATTTGCATTTCCTTAATTATTAGCATTGTTGAATACTTTTTAAAGATGTTTTTCACCCATCTTTACTTCCTCACTGGTGAAGTCTCTGTTCAGCTCTTTATTCCATCTTTTGAGTGGGTCATTTGTTTTCTTGCTCCTTTGTTTTTTGAGTAGTTTATATATTCTGGATATTAATGCTCTGTCAGATGTATCTCTGGTAAGGTTTCCTCCCACTCTGTGGGTTTTCTCTTCACTTCTTTGATTGTTTATTTTGCTGCACAGAATCTCTTGGGTTTAATAAGGTCTCATTTGTCAATTGTTGACCTTATGTTTTTTCACAGCTGCTGTCTGATTTAGAAGGTCTTTTCATACACCTATGAATTGTAGGTTACTATCAATGGTTTCTTCTATCATTTTCAGAGTTTTGGGTTTCACATTGAAGTCTTTGATCCATTTGGAGTTGATTTTTGTACATGGTGAGAGCTAGGGGTTTAGTTTTATTCTTCTACAAGTGATGATCCAGTTATGCCAACACCATTTTCTGAAGATGCTGCCTTTCCTCCATTGTGTCTTCTTGGCCTGTTTGTCTAACATGAGGTGGCTGAAATTGTATGTGCTCAGGTTCGGGTCTTCAGTTTTGTTCCATTGATGTATGGGTCTGTTTTTGTGCCAATACCAGGCTGTTTTTATGACTATAGTCCTGTAATATAGCTTGAGGTCTGATATGGCAATCCACCCTGAATTGGTCTTTTTGCTCAGGGTTGCTTTGGCTATCTGGGGCCTTTTGTTTTTCCATATGAATTTTAGGATTTTTTTCTAGGTCTGCGAAGAAGCTCATGGGGATTTTAATTGGGATTGCATTGAATCTGTATATTACTTTGGGCAGGATGGTCATTTTTACTATATTAATTCTTCCAATCCATGAGCATGGGAGGTCCTTCTATCTTCTGATACCTTCCTCAGTCGTCTCTTTGAGGGATTTAAAATTTTCATTGTAGAGATTTTTAGTGTCTTTGGTCAGGTTTGTTCCTAGATATTTTATTATTTTTTTTTTTTTGGAGGCTATTGTGAGTGGGAAAGTTCCCTTGTATTCCTTCTTCAATTGCTTATTATTGGCATAAAGAAAGGCTACTGATTTTTCTAGGTTAATTTTGTATCCCACCACTACTGAACCTTTTGATGGTTTCTAGGAGTTTTCTGGTGGAGTTTTTGGTGTTTCTTAGGTAAACTATCATGTCATCTGCAAAAAGGGATAGTTTGATTTCCTCTCTTCCAATTAGTACTCCTCTAATTTCCTTTTCTTGTCTTATTGCTCTCGTGAGCATTTCAAGCACTATATTGAAAAAGTGGGGATGGGGGGGCAGCTTTGCTGGGTTCCTGACTTTAAGGGGAACACTTCTAGTTTCTCCCCATTTAGGATAATATTGGCTGTGGGTTTGTTGTATATGGCTTTAATTATGTTGAGGAATGTTCCCTCCTGTACAATTCCCTCTAGGACTTTAAACATAAAGGCATGTTGAAGTTTGTTGAAGGCCTTTTCTGCATCGATTGAGATGACTGTGTGGTTTTTCTTTAAGTCTGTTTATGTGATTTATGATGTTTATTGATTTATGTATGTTGAACCATCCTTGCATCTCTGGTGTGAATCCAGCTTGGTCATGGTTGCTGACCATTTTGATATGTGCCTGTATGCAGTTTGTGAGTATTTTGTTGAGAATTTTTGCATCTATGCTCATTAATGAAATGGGTCTATAGTTTTCTTTTTTGATTGTACCTTTGCCTGGTTTTGGTGTTAGAGTGATGTTGGCTTCATAGAAGGAATTTGGGAGATTTCCTTCTGTTTTTATCCTCTTGAATAATTTGAGTAGTGGTAGCTGTAGGTCTTCTTTAACTGTCTTATAGAATTCTGCTGTGAATCCACCTGGGACTGGGCTTTCTTTTAGTTGGGAGTTTTCATTTTTTGTTTTTGTTTTTTAATCACAGTTTCAATTTCCTCCTTTATTATAGGTCTATTTAAGCTGTCAATCTCTTTCTGGTTAAGTTTTGGTGGATTCCATGATTTCAGGTATTCATCCATTTCTCTTAGGTTTTCAGCATGCATCATTCTTTACTGATGCAGTCTTATACCTGATCACCATGGCTGATGATTTGGGTCTCTACTCATAAATTTTGGGTCCTCCTTTAGATCACCAGTGATTAAAGATGGCCCCCTGGCTTTTTGGATGACACTAGAATGAGAGCATCCTCAAATACTGGGGAAACTCTGTCATTCCCTGACCCACATTCCTGTCCACTTTGCAGATGTCACACAAGAGAGCGGTAGAGTGAGGCTGTTTCTCAGGATCCATAGGGACTGTGATCTTCTGCACAACTCGGTCTCAATTCTGTAGCCTTGAGTGCTGGTGAGGTGTCAGCTCTCTCAACTTAGGGCATTGTAGGGGTACACTTTTCCAGAGTGAAGGTCCTTTGCTTTCATTGGGTTCAGCAAGTGGTTCAAGTCTGCCAGAGCTGAAGAATCACTGTGGTATAATGGTCTCCTGAGTATTCTGCAGTCTGATCCCTGCTGTCCAACCTGGTGTTACTGCTTACCTCCCCAGCCCCTGCTGTCCTGTTGTGGCTGGACTGGTCTCCTCATGACTACTCCACACCTCTGTGTTCTCAGCCTTGAGTGCTTGACCTCCAGCCTTTGTCTTAGTTCATTTGCTGCCTTCAGGCTTTTACCCCCCCTTTGCAACCCTTCAACCCTCTCCTGCCCACTTTGGCTTTTGTTATTTCATTTTTTACCCTAGCACTTGCTACCTTTAATGGTATATATATATATATATATATATATATATCAATATTCAATTATCTAATATGTAGTTTGTTTATTGGGTTTATTCATGTTCCTCTCCGTCCTGTTGTTTATAGAAGTGGAGGAGTTTTTTCTGCTTTACCTGTGTACCACTCAGCAACATAAAAGAAAATCCCCATTGGCCCATAGTAGGCGCTCAATATTTGTCAAATGAATGAAGATCAGATTCTCACCCTTTTGGAATGTACAGCCTGGAGCCTTGCTGTGGCCAGTTTGGCTACATTTCCGTACATTGCTCCCTAAGGATTCCATTCCATTGACAGTGGTTCAGAATGCAGGTTTCTGGTCGTACCCCATCTTTGATATACTTCTTTTTCTTCCTCTTCACAGGTTTCAGACATTCCTTCCTGGCATTTTCATCGTTCTGCCAGTTTTCCCTTTGTGTATTTGGTCTTCCTTATCCTAGCACTTGAAAGGTTTGCAGATAAGACATTAGGCAGGGTAGCCACTCTTCTGTATAGTGGGAATAATGCTGCACAGCTTGGCAGAGTTGCTGGAGGGGTGAAGGGAGATGGTACACAGAGTGGCTAACACAGAGATTAGCGTAAATATTGCTTTAGTGACCATACAGGTGAGCATAACACTTAGCATGGCTTGGCTTGATGCCTGGCACAAGGTAGCCAGAGTAATTGTCACCTGTCAACAATTATATACCCCGTCATTGCCTCTAGTAATGGGATGATCACAGATGGTTGTAGGAATTTTAGGACAGCAAAATTCAGAAGGAGGAAAAGAAAGTAGGGAGGAGGAAGAAGAAAATGAAAGTAAAGAAACGGGGAAGAGGGAGGGAGTGCGGGAGGTTCGGGCTGAGGCTAGTCTTGATGGCGTGGAGGTCGGGCGGAGTGAGCTTGCGTTCGGTGTTAGTCGTCATTACATTCCTGACTTACTTCCGTCATTGAAGGGAGGTACGAATTTACTTAAGTTACCTTTTTCTTTCTATTTCTTTTCTTTTTAGCTTCTCTTTCCTCTTCTTTCTTTATTTATTTCTTTCTTTCTTTCTTTATTTCTTATTTTATTTCTGTCTTTCTTCTTTCTTTCTTTCTTTCTTTTCTCTTTATTTTCTTTTCTTTCTTATTTCTTTCTTTCTTTCTTTCTTTCCTTTCTTTCTCTTTATTCCATACCTTCCATCCATCTCCCTCCCTCCCTCCCTCCCTCCCTCCCTCCCTTCCTTCCTTCCTTCCTTCCTTCCTTCCTTCTTTTCATTCGTTCGTTTGTTCGTTCGTTCGTTCCCATGCCAGGAATGACCCTTGTCAAGTTAAAACAAAAGGTCTTTCTGATTTAGAATGCACCCATGGCTGTGAGCTATGGTGTTGGTTGTAAGCCTGTCTCTTCTTTGCAGCATTCCATGTGAATGGATCATACTAGGTGACTTGGCTGGATCCCTGAAATGTACTTCCACACACGTAATCCACAACAACCTCACTTGCTAGCAAAGGTCCATTTTTGTGAGGACATTTCAAGAAGGTGGCTTATAGAATTTGAATGCCCGGGTTATTTTCTCACTATCTCTTACTCCTCAGTGCCAGATTACTAAAGCTCCCTCAACTAGAATCTGACAGATACTCAATCAGCAAATGTTTATTAAGTTTATCCATGGTGGAACAGTAGAATGACATGGTGAAAGGGGAGCTTCATAAAGGTTAATCTGAGGGCTTGAATGTCAGTGGAGGGGGGATTGCAAAGCTGACAGAGATGGGAGGGTACATTGTGAGACTCAACAAGGGCTGGAGTGGAGAGACACCCATAGGATTGGCAGTCCTTGGCATTTGGGGCATCTGTATTCTCTGAGTTCCAGGGTCCAGCTGGGGTTTCAGCACAGTTTCTTAATTCACATTTCATTAAGCGGTGACCCCAAATTACGCTTGCTCCTTACTCTTGCCAGTGCTTGGCTATTCCCTCAACAATTTAATGAATTAATATGCCATCACCTTCTTTTCTTTCATGATTCCTGTGGATCAGGTATTCTGAAGAGCTGGGTCAGGCAGTCCCGGCTGAGTCTCTCATGATGTGGTAGACAGCTGGTGGCTGCCTGGCTTTCAGAAGAGGAAACCATGGTGATGAGCTTATGCCTCTGCTTATCTTTTCTCGTCTTCTGGGGTAGGGCTGGGCTGGGGTAAAGCGAAAGATCACACAAGTTCTGGTTCTTCCAAGGGATGTAATTACTATTTATTGAGTGTTACTCTGTTGTAGACTTGGGCAACATGCTTTTAATTTTTATGGGCTGTTTCATTTACTTTAATATGATCTTTCCTTTAGAGTTAATTTGTTGGCTAGGCCTGTCCTGAACTACCCTCCCTTCAGTTCCTCTTGATTTTCACCATGTCACCCAATTCAGTGCCTTCTCAGTCCTTTTCTGTATTTATACTGTGTGCGGTTGATTGCCAGCTTGCTCCCTGTCTACCTGATTTTCAATATTTGACACTAACTAAAGGAAGGTGAAGCCACTTAGGCCTGTCCCTGCTCTGTGAGGCATCTAGTAGTGTACCTCTTGATACTAGTTAAGTCTGAATTATAGATGAAAACAAATAGCATTTTAGCATAAGTATAATCCAAATAGGGGACCTTAAAAACATAAGTATATCCTAAATATGAAACAAAGTTACATGGAGAAAATGTTTTTTTTTTTTTTTTAAACTTAGATTTAACTGGGCATCCATGATAGCTTTGTGGGCTAAATCTGCAAGCCCTATTACCTGGTATTGAGCAGAGGATGTAGCAGATCACAGGAACTTAGTATATGTTTTAATGAAGAATGAATAAATGAAAGAATATTTCTTTACCCTGAGTAGGTTGGCAAGGTGAGCAGTGTTATTCATAGATATGAAATATGCAGATAGTAGAATAAACTTGTCCTTGGGCCTAGATCCAGTGAGTAGGACAAGGGGGTGAGAGTCCATCTCAGATGGCTGCAGTCTTTGGCTGTCAGTCATCTGACCATTCTTCGTACTACATCACTCAGCCTCACTTCGTTGAAAGCATTTTCCTCCTGTGGTAGTCAGATTTCTTGGCTGTATCTTAAAACTGAACTCTCCCAGTATGCCTAAGGAAAGTTTATTGGAGGATTCTCAAGAGCTCTGAAACCCTGTGAGGCTCAAGACCCTGTGCTGAGGATGTGTCCTGAGGAGTCAGGCACCTGCATGGTGGTTCTTATCCCAGGGAGACACATATCCTCAGTGGGCTGGTGGCCTGCCACTTACACGATTGGTGCCACCCCTCACGAGACCACACGGCCAAGCCCTGGCCCTTGGCCTTTCAGCTGTAGTTGCTTCCACACTGCTAGTCCAGATTGTTCTCACTGGAGCCTAAGGGCCCTGTCCACATCCTACTTTCAGGGGGGTTGGGGATGTAGACATCTGACTTCTGGCACTGAGGCTATCTCTATCGTCTTAACTCATGCAAAGGAACATTCTTCAAACCTAGGAAAATACCTTAGAAGGCACCAAGGAGCCTAAAAGATACTAGTGTCCATCTGGTACATTCTTGAACTTGAATCACTGTGCCTTATGATGTGTTTTTTGTTTGTTTGTTTGTTTGTTTGTTTGTGTTTTTTTTTGTTCTTTTTGAGACAGGGTCTCCCTTAAGTCCTAGCTGGCCTGGAACTTGCTGTGTATACCAGGCTGGCTTTGAACTCAGAGATCCTCTTGCTTCTGCTTCTGGAATGCAAGGATTAAAGGTGTGTGCCACCACACCTGGATTTATGATGTATTCTTAACACATTTTTTTTTAACTTGTTAGAAAAGTGGAATAGTGTTTGCTTGTACAGTTCTGAGTCTATACTCCAAAAGAAATATGCAATACATGAACAGATAAAAAGTTCTCAGTGTGATGGGTTTTAATAGGTGGCTTTGATTCTGTGTATATTGTTAAAAACTGGGACAAAGCTATAGCTCAAAATCCCTTATCTACTGTTCTGAAATCTAAAAGCCTCTCTGAATGTTGAATGATGGGAATTTTTTCCAATACCTCATTTGGCAGAATTTCCTAACCTGAGATGACACAGGCTATTTATAGTCTTTATTACCCCACTTAATTGAATATTCATACATTTCCCAACAGAAATATTAATGTGCTTGATTACAGCTATTGCTCTTATCTCAATGAGATTATTATATTGTGTATAATTTCTGTTACATTTTTGAAATCTGACCTGGTCTCTTGTTCAAGACATTCTCCAAGGTTGTTTTTTTTAAGTATGTGACTGTGTTTGTGTATATATGCACATGTGTATGTGGGTATACTTGCCCAAAATACATAGAAAGTTCTAGAAGGATATGGTGTTTAGGTTTCTGTTGTTCTTGTTATTTTGTTTTGTTTTTGAGGCAGGGTCTCCCTGTAACCCCAGCTGGCTTGGAACTCACTACATAGACCACATTCTCCTCGATCTCACAGAGATCTGCTTGCCTCTGCCTCTCAAGTGCTGGATTAAAGGTGTGCGCTCCCACACTAGCCACAAAAATCTTTTTATATGCTTCATTCACATCTGGCATATTTAAATCTTATTTTTTAGTTGAAGGATCAGTGGACAGACAATGAGAAATTAATTTAAGCCTCTTATTAAGTATTTGTAGTAATTATTATGATTAAACAATATTGTTCTTTTTAATGCAAGATGAGAGAATAGGGTTGAGTAGATATTTTATTGGACTTAGGAAAATAGTAGTATGAATTTTAAAAGATGGTTTGTCTACTGGTTATGTCTTTCACTATTAGCTCAACATTGCTGCCTGCTGACAGGGACCCAGAAAAACTTATATACACAACAGGCAGCCTCCTGCTGTTTGGGCAAGGGCAGTGAATTGACAACAGCAAAAACACTAATTTCACTAAAGAAAATAAATACAATCATAGAAAAATGTGGTGAGTAAATGAACTGCTCTTATTAGAGATGGGTTTGGCATGTTTTACAAACTCTCAAGGATTACTCATCCACAGTACATTTGCAGAAGTTCAGTTACAAAAGCCAGATGCATACGTAGTCACAGGGGTTAGTAGGTGGATGGGAAGATTAAGTCCAGTGAGATTTGGGAGCTTTTCAACAGGCTGCTCTTCTGTGTCAGCCTATGGGATGGCTTCCCAGGGTAAGTCTGATTTCACTTTTTGGGGGCTTATAGATAAGTGGCAGAGAAGGTCTGAACTGCTTTTTTGTGTTGGGTTATAGAAATCAGTAGCATCTGTATTTCTTCAGTGAGAAGGGCATTTATCAGATTCCAGCATATTCTGGGGTTCCTGCTACTGATTTTTATGGCTTTACTACCTGTTGATATTTAATGTCTGATATCTAAGTGTTGAAAAGGTTTGCAGGATCTTGTAGAGGTCACTTAAAGTCCTATGGGCATGTGTGGAGGATAATAAGATTGAACGGGAATATTGTCTGATCAATTCTTTATACATGTGGCATAGAAATGGTTTCTAGTAAATTAGTAGCATACTTTATATGCTTGGTATGAGCTTAAAATGGCTTTGATTTTGCTGAGTGACGACTACTGATACGTTATGACATATAATCACAGTTTCAACCCCAATTTCTTTTCTTTTGCCCGAAACACATGTCTTACATCAGTCGATATATTTTAAAGGGTCTTGTGAAAACTTTGAACATGACCTTAAGTCCCTCAAATCTGACTTCAGAGAATGTTGACTGTTGGGGTCAGAAAAATGAGGGTTGGCTGAGTTATTACAAATGAGCTTTGTAGTATTTGCTGCTGAAATTATAAAAACACTGTTTTCCCACTGATGCTAAATGCCCCCTTTCATTAGCTACAGTGCCAGGAGCAAAACCATGTGAGGCTTTTTTTTTTTTAAACTTTAACCATAACCCCTTTTGAAAGGCAGTTTTCATTTTGTGGCTCCACCCTCCACTCTTCCTGTATCTAGTGTACTGGACTTTATCTTGTGTATCTTTTTAGCGCTCTACAGAGTAATAGAGTTCAGAGCCGATTTCTCAACAGTGAGAGCTGGGCTGCATCCTTCTCAGCATGGCTGGTTGTTGTCTGGCTCATGGAAGGTACAGCGTGGGACCGAGACAGGGCTGGAGCTGATTGTCTAAAAGGCAGTGGTATTTCTATGGCGGCTCAGCAGGGAACTCGCCTCAAGATTCCTGTTCACTAACTCTCAGTCTCACAGAAAAAGAGCATAGATCTATTATAAATGCAGGACTGTTTCAGGAAAGATTGACAAGAAATATCAAGGAATTTCAGTTGAATTTAAAAAATAATAAAAAAAACCATTTATATGAAGGCTTTTAAAATGAAAAGTACCTGGGGCTGGAGAGATCGCTCAGTGGTTAGGGATGCTTACTATTCTTTCAGAGGACTAGTCTTCTAGAGTTTGGTTCCTAGCTCCCTTCTGTGGTGGCTTTCTGTGTCTCCAGGTTCAGGGATCCAATGACCTCTTCTGGCCTCTGTTGGAACCCATGTCTTTGTGGCATACAGTCACACAAACACACATGTACACATAATAACAATAAAAAAATGAATCTTTAAAAAATGATCAAAACAATTATGTCCTTCTGTGGGGCTGGAGAGATGGGTCAGTGGTTTAAGAGCACTGGCTGGTCTTGAAGTGGACCCAAGTTCGGTTCCACATGGTGGTTAATAACAGTCCATAATGCCAGTTTCAGGGAATCTGATACCTTCTTCTGATCTCTGTGAGCATTGATTGACCTGGGTGCATTTATATACATGTAGGCAATAATCTCATACACATAAAAATAAATTAAATTAAAAACTATATATTAATAAGTCCTTAGTGTGGAGGGTCTCACATGGAAATGTTTGTGTTCCCCAGGGACTCAAGGCCTTGTGCCCGGGGCTATAGGAAGTAGTTTGCAGAGGTTCCATAGTATCTGTAATGCACCTGCTCAGTAATTTAGGCACTTCCTCGTAATGATGTAAGCAAGGCATGTCCTGGAGTGTGAGGCTATAAACAGGTGCATCTTGCTCAGGGTGACTTCATATCACCCTTGGACCCTGCTCTGGTCATTCTTGGGAGGATGGTCCTCTGCTCTCTGCCCTTGCCTGCATGATGGGCTTTGGTAGAAACTTTGTGGGGTTCATTTTCTTCCCTTCTCAAACACAGACTGTGCGGGAAGATTGCTGTGGGCACTCGGCGGGTGTCTGATCTGCCCAGGTTCAGCTGGACACTGCATCTGTTGAGTGCACACAGAGAGGCTTTGAAAGGGACAGGAATCTTGTCAGAAGGCCTTACTCCCATCCGGATGTTGTAATAATGAGACATTTGTCTTTCTCTGTGAGAGAAAAATGTGGAGATCAACACTTGAATGGCTTTGAGATGTAATCGTGGACTTTTCCAGTATCCCTCCTCCCCAGTTCTTCGACCTCAGTATTGACTGACCAAGCAGCATACCTTTTTTAAACAGGAGGGAAATCAATTATGATTTTAGAGCTGGCATGTATATAAAGGGACTGTCCATCTCTTTATTGTAATTTTAATTTTTGAGACAGGTTCTCATGCAACCCACAGAAGTCTCAAGTGCAATATGTGAATGAGGATGGTCTTGAACCTCTGACTTCTGCCTCTGCCTCTTGACTGCTGAGATTACAGGTCTGCACCACTACACATAGTTATGGGTGCTGGGGATCAAACCTAGGGCTTTGTGCATGCTGAGTAAACACTCTACCCACCGAACTATATCCCCACCTTGTCAGCCTCTTTAAGTTTTGTCCCCAATCTTAATTTCTAAGTACTTCTCAGTAGCTCATCAGAAAATAAGAGAGAGGGGGAGACCCCAGACAACTTTTTATTCTGTGTTATCTTTAGGAAATTTAACTTGTTCAGAAGAATGACAGTAGGCTTAAATAAAACATCCCCATATTGTATGTAAATACATATAAATACATGTCTAGGTTAATATATTTGTATATATGTATAGCTATATGTGTTTTCTACACAATTTGCTAAAATCTTAAATCCATATTCACTAAAACCAAAACAAAACCCTTCAACATAATTCTGCTGTAAGAAAAAAGGAAGCAAGATTGTAGGCAGTCTTCCTGACACTTTAATGTATGTACTTACTACTTAAAAATACTCAAATGCAGCTTCGTTTTATGTAGTTAATTTTGGTGGTACAATATTATAAAAAGTGGCAGACAAAAGGGCAGGAGGCAGTTCTTGAAGCTGTAATTTTCAGGAGACCAATAATACAAGTCCATTTTCCTTTCCAAATGTGCTATTTATATAATTTATATTTTTAACAGATCTTCAAACTTGAATGAAAATAGTAATTAACCATAAGTGAAAAAAAATGTTGCAGCTAGGATAAACTTAGAAGTTAAGAAATCGTCAGGGTTAAGCCCACTCAGTTGAATCCTCTCAGGTCCTTACAGCAGAACACAAGCACTGAGCAGGTACCAGTGCTCAGGTCCTTACAGCAGAACACAAGCACTGAGCAGGTACCAGTGCTCAGGTCCTTACAGCAGAACACAAGCACTGAGCAGGTACCAGTGCTCAGGTGACACCCAGCTCAACTGGCTCAACTCAGCAACACTTCTACTTTTGCCTCAGAAAA
The DNA here is from genome assembly GCA_009823505.1 of Rhizomys pruinosus. NCBI lineage: Eukaryota > Metazoa > Chordata > Mammalia > Rodentia > Spalacidae > Rhizomys > Rhizomys pruinosus. Next base: position 1,425,737 of record VZQC01010158.1, read on the forward strand.
GCAAACAGAATGTAGAAGTAGCAGTTCACTTGTCAAGCTGAGTTAGATAAACAGGACGAATGGTGTACTCCCCCATTGGAGATCACTGAGGAAATCACATACATGGCAGGGTGCAAAGAAAAGAAATAGAAGGGAAAGACAGAAGCAGTGTGCGTGGAGGCCGCGAGTGATGTGTGCTCTCCAGACATTTTGGTTGCTTTTATTTTCCTACAGTGAGCAAATGCAGTGTTTAGAGCATTGTACTCTCAGGACACATATTTAACATTACATATTCCTCATTATATTGAGTTAATGAATTTATAATAAATATGATGTGGTGGTGGTCATTCATATGCAGTATCCATGAGTTGTGCTTGCATTCCAGAAAAATTCATTTGTTAAAAATTATGTTTGATGTAGATTCCTAGTTTAGTCAGTTCTGATACAGCACAGAATACGCTTGTTATATTATTTTTATTTATTTTTATATGCATGTGCCTGTGTGTTTATGTGTTCCATGTGAGTATAGGTAGGTGTCTGGGGAGGCGGGGGACAGTGGATCCCCTGAAACTAGAGTTATGGGTGATGGGCTGCTGCCATTTGGGTGCTGGGAACTGAACCTGAGTCCTCTGTGGGAGCAGTATGGACACTTCATTGATGAGCTATCTCTCCAGCCCCATACCTATGGTTTTAGAAATATCACCAACCTGGAAAAATCTTGATGCAGACACTAGGACATATACAGGCAAAGACAAACTAGGAGCATAATATTAAAACTCTCTCAAAAGTAGACAAATGGGTAATAGGAGCTTATTAAAAACAGTTGCTATCTTTATCTCCTGCTAAATAGTTAGACAGTGAACTGAAACAGTAAGCTTGGTACTGAGCCTGTTTAAGACCTGGAGGTTGTTTCTGAATGTGGCATCAGAAGTGTTATAGCTTATGCATTATCATGACATGATACAAGGAATCTTACCTGAAACTGGCTGAATAGTTGTACTACCTGATCAGGATGGGTAGTGTGTATATCCCCTGTGTGGTAAACTGAGGTAACTGGTAGGTATTTACAGTGTGTGCATTTGTGCTTTTAGTACTGCTTGATGGGTGCAGTGTTTTGTGGTCACCCAGAGGTACTTGTGGACAATACCAGGCATAAGCAATCCAACACTTATTGGGATCATTCCTGGGTTGCTCTCTAACACTTGCTCTGGAAAAGTGCATTTTCAAAACAGCACTGTGCCATAGTGGACTGTGTATTGGGTAGATGAGATGTAGCTGTACGTGTTCTGGTTATGACAAGAGCCCAGCTAGGAGCCATGCTCTCCATCCCTATCCAGGGCTTCCATGGAGGATCACTGTGTGGTAATAAACTTGACTGTCTTTTAGTTCATGACCTGGAACAGATACAGAACAGTATTGTTCTTGAGACATTCAGTCCTGTCTGTGTATTCTTCCTTAGCTGGAAACTGGATCCTCAGCTTTCCTCCTTCAGCTCCATTGCCAGACGAGTTGTTCAATCAAACAAATGGCCTTGAACTTGAACTTGAACCACCATAGAATAATGTACACCAGGTCCTTGCCAGGAAGTTCAACCTTTAACCTTGTGATACTCAGTACTTAACCAAATGCTGCTATGAAAACCTGGTATGTATGTGTTACAGTCTGAAAGATAGAGGTCTTGTAGTTCTCTGGAACACACTAAAACAAAGAGAGGGGAAGGACATGTCATTTGAAAAGATTAAGGAAGTTGTAAGGATAAAAAGGATCATTAGTCAAACAACATTTAAAGGAAATCTACTGCAGCATCTAAGCCTGAAGTCATCTAGACCTGGAGAGGTTTTGATTGTGAAATTTTTATCTGTCTGGGATATGTTCCTATCTGCCCACCACTAATTAATAATCACTAAGTTATATTTTGTATTATACCTCTGTCTCTGTTGAAGATCATTATAAGGTAGAGCTTTATAAATTCTGATTGTGTGAGGTGCCTGCATTGAGGGCTTTACAATGTCCTCTTTATGGAGACTGTTGTGAGACGTGTCTCTGGTTTCAATACCACAGATGACTGTGCTTCTACACAAGTTTGGGCTTTGCTTTATGGATACAGTTAGTCATTTAACTGATCCTATCTTCTTCCTCTTTCTGGCCACAGAGATGTCTGTTTTGACCCACACAATTGAAAAAATAAAAAAAAGATCCAAAGGAAAACCATTTGCCAACTTGAAAATGAGAAGGTTTCATACCAGTGTATTTGAATGATCCGCATTTATTAAAAAAAAACAAAAAACAAAAAACAATAAACAGATCTGGCCACGTTGGCCTCATGTCTCCATGTGAACTGTGAGGTCCAGTGAAGAAGTAGTGCCCTTTGCTTCAGTAGAGCAGGCCGTCTTCAGACTGCTTCAGTAGACCAGGCAGGCCGTCTTCAGACTGCTTCAGCCCTGCATTTGACCTGCCTCATCCTAGAAGATGTCCGATGTTTAAATCTTCTGGCTTAGAAAGCAAGACCCACCTTGATAAGAAGTGTAGCCTCCGGTTTGCCTTTTAATAGTCTTCTTCTTGAGATCATTCAGGGTTTTTTTTTNTCTTCTTCTTCTTCTCCTTCTCCTTCTTCTTCATTTTGGTCTTTTTGAGATAAGTTCTTCCTGTAGCTCCAGCTGGCCTGGAACTTTCTATGTAGACCAGGCTGGCCCTGAACTCACAGTGATCTGCCTCCCACATGCTGGTATTAAAGGTGTGTGCTACCACACCTGGCTATTCTTATTCTCTTATTGGGACATTGCATGGTTTTTTTTTTTTTTTCATAAACTACTTTAAAGTCTTTTGAGAAGAAATTAATATAAATAAACAAAAACAGGAAAATGGCTTTCTTCCTACAAGTTATTTTATTTTTACATTTTTCCTGGTAAGTTCTAAATCATTAGTTTTTCTCTGTGACCCGTTTTTAGTATATTTAATTCTGATACCATTCAGGAGATGGTGATTTGTGTGTGTGTGTGTGTGTGTGTGTGTGTGTGTGTGTGTATTGTTCAGTTTTAAAAATTGTAATTGTTGGCTTCCCTCCATTATTTCCTTTCTCTTTCTTCCTTATTCCTTATAGACACTGAATAAACAAGAGTTCATTCATTCAAGAAATATTTAATGACTACCCATCCTGCCAGTTACTACTTTGGTGTTAAGGATAGAATAGTGAATAAAATAGGGAAAAATATGTGCCTTGCTGGGGTTCATCAGCTGAAGCAGATGGGGGAGAAAAAATAAAATGAGAGGAATTATTTTTAATTTGAGTTTAATTTGAGGCTAATGGGTTTGACCTCAAAGCTTGGGTTCCTTCTAAGAGAGAGCTGAATTAACAGTGGAGTGAGTCATAGCCACCTGGGGAGGAGCACTCAACTCGGATGGACAGCATGGAGAGGACATCCTGGATCTGACATGAGGCATGCCCGTTATTCCAGTAGTGGCACCGTGAAGACTGAGGAGTGTATGCATTCTCATACTACATATGACTGTGCTTCTATACACCTTCAGGGTCTTTGAATTGTCCATAGTCATTCTGCCCTCTGGACCATGTATTTGAACATATTTTCAATACTACATATGACTGTGCTTCTGTACACCTTCAGGGTCTTTGAATTGTCCATAGTCACTCTGCCCTCTGGACCATGTATTTGAACATATTTCATTGGTGAAACTTTCCTACCAGTTTCTGCCCTGGGACAACTCTGGTCTTTGGCCCTTGGTAAGTGTTTAGTAAATACTTACAAAATTAGCAAATGAACACAAAGAGCTCTAGAAAGATATCAGGCTTTTCCAGATCAGGGTCTAGCTAATATTGGTGTATATAAAGGGTGGATATCACAGACTCTGAGAATAAAAACAAGGCGACATAGTTCTGAAGCATGTCACTCTCTTTAGTAATGATTGCACATCTTGTTCCCGTAGTAACAAACATCTACAAATAAACCTGGGGACTCTTAGTCCAGTAAAGGGCATTGAGTCTCCAAACTCAGAGGGTGCATGGCAGTGACTTGGGAGTCTGCATTCCATGTTCAAGTGCACATTGGTCAGACCCCAGAAGAGCAGTAGGAGCTGCACTGAGGGCCAGATCAAAGTCTTTATTGTTCTATCTGTTGTTTGTCATTTGTTTATTTGCAGTGCTACCGTGGGATTTGTGAGCTCAGAGTAAAAGCCTAACACATATTAAAAAATAAATACGATTCATGTATACTCATCTTTACAGTTTCATAGAACAACACTGGAGTCACTCTGGAAAAATGTCACATGTTCTGCTGTAGTCTTCTCTCTAAGAACACCTCAGAACTAGGGGAGACGAGACTGAAGTGGCATGATGGCCAAGCCTGGAGCTGGTGTCTACCATGCCTTAGCCTTGGCTTTTCATCTTTCACATGGGGAAAGTGAGGTTAGGGCTGGTAAAGGCAGAGCCTGTTGCTGGATTGTAAGGAGGATGTTCACAATTCCTAGTTACAGAGGAGAAACCCTTGTGGGGACATAAACGGGTATGTGGAAAGAGTTTTCTTAGGTCGAATGAACTTTTAATGGAGTTAGTAATCTCGTATCCTTTCAGATGAAGTGGGTTTCTTTCACATGGAGAAAGGTCTATTACATAATGCCTACTTCTTAGTTTTTTTCTTTGTGTATGACATACACACAAAAAACTAGAGCACTAGTTATGTCTTGAGCCTTTACCTGGTTTTTCAAAAGCTGTTCGGGAATTCCTTTTTTGGAGTCCTTGCTTTGATTCTTACAGCATGTGGGTATTCTGCAGTTGTTCCATTCCTATCCCTACACGGGGGCCAGTGTGTCAGCCCTTCCCTCCCAGTCACAGCCACTGATTGCTAGTAGCCTTATCCCCTTGTCAGGCCTCCCTTCTGTCAGGAGTAAATTCCTCTCTTTGTCTTAGAACAATGGGATTTTCTGCTTATTTCATTGCGAATGGAGTTGAACCCATTTACTACCCTGCTTTTGCAGGGACACAGCCCAGAGGAAGCTTGGTGAATCATGATGGTCTCTTGGGTCAGAGGGGATGGTTGGAATCCCTGCACTTCCTTTCATGTGTGTGCTTTCCAGTGAGGGAACATCGTGTCTGTGTAGATGGTAGAGATAGGCAGATATTCCAGCTCACATTCTGAGGAAGATGAACACAGTCGTACTCCTCATTATTAGTTTTTTCCAGAGCTCAGTCTGTGGCAGTATTTCTCTGGCAAATATTGACTGGCCATGGAATATTTGAAAGAACAAGGGTCTCAGGAATATTCTGTCTGTCACCATGGCTGAAAAGTCAAAACAAATCATCCTCTCCACATGTCATTGAGTGCCAAGTACTCATTACAGCCTTTGTGTTATCTGCTAGATCACAGGAAAAATTGAAAATAAACTATTAATGAAAACATAATGGTAAAGAAAAATTGAATAGACATGTGTACCATTGTTCCCTTTGTTCTTATGTCAGTCTTCTAAAACAAATTCATGTTCTTGAGTCCAATTATGGGCATGATATTACTGAAATAATATATGACATCTCATTAGCTTTTAATAGTGAAATCCATTCCCACATAAGGGTAGATACTGGCATTAAAGAAGAATTTACCACAGATGTCCCAAAGACTTTCATAATTTCTCCCCTCCTTTTCTGCAATATGCATCTCACATTTTCTCATTGAGGATAAATGAGTGCGAGTTTACAAGGAGGGTATTTGAGAGTTAGCATTTCATTGGAGACTTTCTGGGCAAATAACCTTGCAGAGGATCTTGTGCATTTCAGGATGTATCAGGGTGGCCCAAACGTAAACCAGATCTGTGATGTCGGCCTTTGAGAGGAGTTAGTCTTTGTGAGGCCACTGTAGAGTTGGGCCATGGTGACAGTGATACTGCTGTGATGGCCACGGCGGTGACCATGATGGCTACAGTATATAAACTTGTGCTTAAGCATCTGTGCCCCATGTAGGCCAGGTATCATTCCCTGTACTGCAGTACAGCTTTCCAGGTGGGGACTGCACTTGCTCCCATTATGTAGATGAGGAATCAGAGGGGTTGACTAGCTTCCTTTTGGTTGTACAGCTAATGAGAGAGGGGAGTGTCTTGGATGCGAAACCAGTTCTTCCTGACCCCAGAGCCAGGGCACTAGTACCTGGTCCTTGCCACATCTTTTCCACCGATAGGAGACTCAGACCTCAGTCAGCAGCCTGTTACCTATTTCCCTGCTCCCTCCTCTTTCTCCATCTTATCTTTTGCCTGCAGCTAACTTGCTGGAACTCTTATCAAAGGTCCCTGTTCCTTCCTTCTTTGCCTGGTGCATTTCTGTCTTCAGAATTTCTCTACCTTCCAAATTCCTGGCCATGTGCTGTCAGCTATTCAAGTAATCCAGGGATTCCTAACTTCTGCTCCAAGCTTTGAGTAAATTTCCTGTGTGTTTATGCATGAGTACATCTTCTCTGAGAAAGTATAATTTTTCTATGAATCTCAGAAAAGTGTTTGATCAAAACATTGCAGATACTTTTGATAAGATTCTCTACTCTCCCACAAAAGAGTACCCAGAGGTTAGGAACATATCTAATTCACACTTATTTCTCTGGATGTATTTAATAGTACTATTTTTTGTGGGGGAGGGGGAAATGTCTGGATTGGTGGATGTATTTACTTGTAGGACCAGGAAGCAGCATGATCTGTGAATTAAGAACATAGGCTCAGCTTTCAGACTTTGCCTTGGTTGACTTCCTGTTTTGCACTGTCATCTATCAAAGCCCCATTCGATGCATTGATAAAAGGACAGCATTAGCGGTATTGAAGTATTGTTACTAAAGGTTAGCATTAGGTACTCATGGAAATGCTTATGGGTACTTTCCACAAGTAGCTGGTGCTGTTTCTACTTAACCTTTGAATTGGGTCAAAGGAAGAGATTTTCACAATTTGTTTGGACTAAGACACATTAAAGTCTTCAGAGTATAGTTTCACATCACCCTTGAGTCTTAAAGGCTCAGCCACCATGCTGCTGTGGCCACCATGGCAGACACAGGGGTTATGTCATTCTCACTCCTCCCCTTCTCCATGGTGGTGACCCTGGCCACACTGTGACTGATGCTTCACAGAAGGACACTCCAAATGCCATCTGATAGAAATTTCACGAACCAGGCACTCTGCCCTGGAGGATTTAGACATATGCTTTTTATGTTTAAATCAACAGAAAAAAATGCAGCTGTAGCCACTGTTCTGCATAATTGTTGAAGTAGTCTTTTTCCTAGCATGTTCTCAGAGTCCCCAAATGCTGGGGCCTTTCCTTGCCATCCTCCCTGTGTGTCACAGTGAGTACCGTAGGTGAGATAAAAGTCAGTGGATACTAGGCATTGTCAGGTACTGACACAGCACTGATGGATTATTTGTACACAAACCAGGACATAACTTTTAACAGATCAGCCACAAGGGTCATGGTGGGAAGAGGGAGCCATTACAAAACTGCCTCTAAAGCTTTAAGTATCTAAAGGCTTTAAGTTTACTGAATAAGAAGTAAATGAATAACCAGGCACATGCCATCCATGTTAACTATAGAATGTTCTGGAGCCTCATCACTGATTGCATCCCCTTTGTACTCCCAGCTGAGATAAACACCCTCCTGAATTTCATTCTAATTATGCCTTTGCTTTATATTATTGTCTCCAATCTATGCTTCCATTTCTAAACTGTGCCTTGAACTTTAAATTGCGGGAATCACATGGCAGTGTCCTCTTTAAATTCAGCCTCATCGGTCCAGTGAAGACCATTGCTGAGGCTCGCCATTGTATCATGCTCTGCTGTGGCTAATCCTCAGATCATTCACCTATTCTCTCTTAATCTTAATTGCTTGACATACTTATCCACGTGTAGCAGCCCGTGTGATAGATGCAAGTCTACCCATGTGCTGTTTCCCACAGAGTTAAAATATATCCATACCTGTTAAAGCACATGAACATGAATCCACTGATATTTCCTCCTTTGTTTTTTAAATGATTTTTTGCAAATTTCATGCAATTTATTTTCATCGTACCTAGGGACATAGGTATGAGAAAAGAAGGGCCCAGAGTGGTATGAGGGAAATGGGTGGAGGGTTGGGCCTAGTCTGAGAGCTGTTAGAAACTGATTATGGCTAGGTGAGGGAGAGTAGACCCTCCTTAAGATCTCTGAATAGGTGGAATAGACTCTACTGGATGAACTTGCACCAAAGGATGAAGGCATTTGGGTAAAATGCTTGAAAGAATGGGACTTAGCATATATGATATAATGCATGAGGGTTGGGATGGTGCAGAGGCATGGATGGAGGAAGGAATCAAAATTTGATTAAGACCTGTTATATGAAATGTGCAAAAGTTCAGTAAAATATTTTTATTTGTTTAAGCACTAAGTACATTTAGGCAGGAAACATGAGGAATGTCAGCATCAGCCTGGTTACATCTGTATCTAGTTTTTTGTACAACCCAGAGTCCCCAAGCTGAATTGAGGGGATTCGCTGACACAAAAAATAAAATCATGTCCATTTAAACAAAAGATAAAATAAGATAAAATAAAATAAAATCTGTCCATAAACACATTGACATTTTTGGTAAAAACCTGATGCTTATAAAAACTTGCAACTAGTTTGTGTCCTGGGTGGGAGATGTGCTTTCTTTCTCCTTTTGTTTTTTGCTTGTTTCTGTGATATACATTGTGTGTAGTCCTATTCACATGGGTGTAGGCTCATGTGTGCATGCACATTCATCTACATGTGTGAGCATGTGTATTCAAGCCTTAGTCTGACGTTAGTGGTCCTCCTTGACCACTCCCCACATCACTCACAGAGGCAGGGTCTCTCTTGAGCCCAGATCTCACCTACTTGCCTAGTCTGGCTCACCAGCTTGTGTCAGGAGTCTCTACCTCTACCTTTCAAGGGCTGGGGTTATAAGTGGGCCACCACACCCACCCACCTGCTGTTTAGACCCAGACTGCAGGTTTCCATTGCTGTGGCAAGTGCTTTGGGCTGAGCCACCTCCTCCGTGCTGATGTGCTTCTTTATGTCAGTGTTTTCAGAGCCAAATACTCTTTTCGGTGAGGCTGTCCTATGTCATAGCACAGTCATCAGCATCTCTGGGCTCTACTAGCTGTGCCAGAAGCACCCCTTCCTTTGTCCCCTGTTGAAGAGCACCACTCTTAACCATCTGTACCCATGGCAGCAAAGCTGGACTTACTTCCTTGCCACCCCGTCCCGCCCCAGGTGGGTCATGAGCATGGATGTCTGCTGTCATCTTGGCAGTAGACTTTTCCTCATGGACATTAGCCCTCTCCTGTTGTGAGGACCTGAGCAGTTCTTCCTCTCCATGCTGGGGCTGTTTCTGTTCCTCACAGGCCCCAGGTCTCCCTTCTCTTCGATGCCCTTTGAGCTTAAACGTAGTCGTCACTGGTTCTTGGGAGACCGCTGTGCATACTGCATTTGGAAGTGGTTTCCATTTCTCCAAGCAAACAAGCCATGGGGAAAGAATCATGTAGTTTTTGAAACTTCAGGTTAAAAACAACAATAAATATACATTAATAAATCAGAATTTAAAACATCAATGAGTTATATGATTTACATATTTAAAAGGCACATTTCGTAGCATTATTGATTCTTCGCTATTAACTTGGGTTGAGTTTCAGGAAGAATTCTGATATGTTCAAGCCAAGGTTCACAGGCCACACATAACCAAGCATGATATGAATGCAGCTCAGCAGATAAGTCATAGAGTTATTTAAAACATTTTATGTTTATGGTGCTAGAAAGATGGCCTAGCGGTTAAGAGCTCCGACTACTCTTGCAGAGGACCCAGGTTCAATTCCCAGCACCCACATGGCAGCTAAGAACCGTCTTTAACTCCAGTTCCAGGGGAATCCGACGTCCTCTTCTGACCTCCCCGGCATTGCACAACATGGGTACACACACCTATATGCAGACAGTACATTCATACACATAAAAATAAATAGATAAATAAAAATTAAAAAAATTATTTTCATTTTTTAAATTTAATTTTTAAGCATATATGAGTGTTTTGCCTGCATTAAATGCACCCGTATCGCACAGTCTCTGTGGAAGCAGAAGAGGGCATCAGATCCCCTGGAACTGAAGTTACTAATCTTTGTTAGCTGCCATGTGGGTCCTGAGAACTGAACCGAGGCTCTCTGCAAGAGTAGCCAGTGCTCCTAATGCTGAGGCATCTCTCCAGCCAGTGCTCCTAAAGCTGAGGCATCTGTCCAGCCAATGCTCCTAATGCTAAGGCATCTCTCCAGCCAGTGCTCCTAATGCTGAGGCATCTCTCCAGTCAGTGCTGCTAATGCTGAGGCATCTCTCCAGCCAGTGCTCCTAATGCTGAGGCATCTCTCCAGTTAGTGCTCCTAATGCTGAGGCATTTCTCCAGTCAGTGCTCCTAAAGCTGAGGCATCTCTCCAGTTAGTGCTCCTAATGCTGAGGCATCTCTCCAGCCAGTGCTCCTAATGCTGAGGCATCTCTCCAGTCAGTGCTCCTAAAGCTGAGGCATCTCTCCAGTCAGTGCTCCTAAAGCTGAGGCATCTCTCCAGCCAATGCTCCTAATGCTGAGGCATCTCTCCAGCCAATGCTCCTAATGCTGAGGCATCTCTCCAGCCAGTGCTCCTAATGCTGAGGCATCATCTCTCCAGCCAATGCTCCTAATGCTGAGGCATCTCTCCAGCCAGTGCTCCTAATGCTGAGGCATCATCTCTCCAGCCAGTGCTCCTAATGCTGAGGCATCTCTCCAGCCAATGCTCCTAATGCTGAGGCATCATCTCTCCAGCCAATGCTCCTAATGCTGAGGCATCTCTCCAGCCAGTGCTCCTAGATGCTGAGGCATCTCTCCAGCCAATGCTCCTAAAGCTGAGGCATCTCTCCAGCCAGTGCTCCTAACGCTGAGGCATCATCTCTCCAGTCAGTGTTCCTAATGCTGAGGCATCATCTCTCCAGTCAGTGCTCCTAATGCTGAGGCATCTCTCCAGTCCCCAGTACCCATTTTAAATTTCTTTTTTTAAATTTATGGGTATTAATGCTTTGTCCACGTCTATAATTTATTTTTAGTTGTGTTTATGTGTGTGTGTGTGTGCGTGTGTGTGTGTGTGTGTGAGAGAGAGAGAGAGAGAGAGAGAGAGTCCCTGTGTGTGTGTCTGTATCTGTGTGTATGTGCATGTGAGTGTAGGTGAGTGTGGAAAAAGGAAGAGGGTGTTGGATCCCCTGGAACTAGAGTTATAGGTATCTGTGAGCCACTCCATGTGAGTGCTGGGAACTGAACTCAGGTTCTCTGCAAGTACAGTATGTGCTCATAACTGCTCAGGCATATCTCCAGCTTCCCAAGCCTAAACTTATTTAAAACATTATGAGGCTTATTTTTTAATATTTTATTTATCATTTTATGTATATAAGTGTTTTTGCTTGGAAGCATGCATGTGCACCTGTGTCATGAAAAACCTGGAGGCCAGGAAAGGGTGTTGGATCCCCTGGAACTGGAGTTATGGACAGCTGTTATCTGCCATGTGGGTGCTTGGAATCAAACCCAGGTCCTCTGGAAGAACAGAAAATGATTTTAACTGCTGAGCCATCTCTCTAGCCCCTATAAGTTTTATTTTTACTTTTAAAAAACTCAATTACATAGAATGCAGTTGTAGAAGCCCATGCCTGGATGAGACCTTTTGACTTGTAATAATTTTAGAAATTATACAGCTCTTCCCAATCTTGGGAAGGATTTTTTTTTTTACTCTTCAGTATAACAGGAAAGCTGTACAAGAATCCCTAAGTGTTATAAAATTAGCTCCATCTAGTGTATGAAAGTCTCATATGGCTAGGGGGAAAAAATCAGTTTCTGAGAATGGCTTTTGATGTTTTATCATGAAACTCCAAGAATTCAAACCAAAACAAAGCAGACTGTTAGCTAACTGTGTTTCCCTCGGCCGCAGGAGACTTCACGTTTTCTGTGAGGAGGCCTTCACAGGGCACCTGACATTTTGTCCCAGCAGGCTTGCTGCTTGCTGCCTGCCTTTCTGGAAGGGGGTCCTGTTTCCAGGCTCTGTCAGCACCGGGCCTGTCACCTCCACTGTGACACTGTCAGCTCTCCTTGGCAGGTCCCCACTTTTCCTGCATAGAATCCTATCTGCAGTCATGCTCATTTTCCACAGCTAGGGAGAGATTAGGGCTAAGCCTGTCTGCTATGATGCAGAGCCCTGTATGGTTCTGTTTTATCAGACTGAAATTCTTCATAGCTGTTACTGTCTCACTACAATAGAGGAGGCCACTATTTCCGGGCTATGTTTAATTTTGGTTTTGCTGAAAGATTCCAGCACATTCTTCATTTCTTTCAATCACTGCTTCTCTAACTTCAGCTGTTTCCATCCTAAAGTTATTACCTTTGCCCCCAGATACTATGTGACGCTTAAAATACTAAAGATACTTTGAGGGAGATATAATTAATACCTGTAGGCATAAGGATATGTATGTGTAAAATGAATATAAGGAAACTGAAAGAAAATGGTTAGATCTTGCAAGGTATGAAGTCTGAGACCGCTGGAGCTGGAGGTCTGAGCTTTCTAGTTAACAAAGGGCAAGTGTTGAGAGACTGAAAACATATTAGCATCAGAGACTTCTTCCTGAGATGAAAGAGATCTGAAAAGGCCTTTTCACTGTGTGACTCCATGGCTATTTACTGTGGAGTCTCTGTGTCCTGATTTGGAATCATTCTGAACCACACACTTAGGAGACTTTGCTTAAGATTTACCATCATGTTGAGAGGATCTGTCATTCACCTCCAAATTTTTGAAGACCTTGTTTCCACCAGCACACCTTTGTGAATGATTGTTTTCTGAGAATTCTCACACCCTTTCTCTATTAACATGTGTGCAAATTGTGCTGTAGGCCCAGGGACTAACTTTTAAATACAATTTATGTTCAATATTTCTTTCTCTCTCCTTTCTCTCTGTCTCTCTTATGTGCATGTGCACACGTCAAGATCGCATGTGGATGTCTAAGGGCAGCTTGAAGGAGTTCTTGTTTCCTTTACCCCTGAGCCATTTGGCCTGGATTAAAAAAAATAATAATCATTGTAATTTCACATTTTCTTAGTCACTTTTTAAACCAGATTATTTAAGAACAAACATTGTTTCTTTGTGTTTCTTTCTAGTAAGTGCCATTATTGTAACCCCTGCTTGCTATGAATATTCAGGGAAGTCTGCCCCAGTTACTTGTTTTGTTTTGACAAGTCAGATCATGGTCACAGGTGGCTGAAAAAGCACCATGTTAATTAATTAATCATTCAACACACTGACCAATGGCTGCTGGGTGTCTTCACTGTTTTGAATTGTACGTGGTTAAGGAATGGAGGAATGAACTGAACAGATATGGTCCATGCTTTCCCGGAATGCAGTAGGCATGGGGGTAGGGCTAGGAACAGGAAAGAAGCAACTCTAGCCCAGGTTCTAATTTTAGAACTGGTTTGCCCCTGCGATCCTGGAGTGGCTTCCATAGAAGTGAAACAGAAGACCATGGGTTGTGGAGTAGCCAAGCCTGCTCTTTCCTACCCTTCCTATTCCTCACTTCCTTTATTTAAAAGAAGAGATCAAATAAGTGAGAGGTACGATATGCAAATGGAGGTACCTCATGGCAGGCTGCTGAAGAATTCTCTCTCTCTCTCTCTCTCTCTCTCTCTCTCTCTCTCTCTGTCTCGGCAGAGACAGGATCTTTTTTATTTTGATTTTTTTTAAGTTCTAAATTTCTTTTTTTATTAATTTTACTTATTATTTCTATTTTCCATGTGTATGAATGTATTATTTCTATGAAGGTAGGTGCATCTGTGCTGTGCCAATCCTGTGGAGGTCAAAAGAGGGCATCAGATCCTCTGGAACTCGAGTTGCAGTTATTAGTGGCCATGTGGGTGCTAGAAATGAACCTTGGTCCTCTGCAAGAGCAACCAGTGCTCTTAACTGCTAAGCCTTAGCTCCAGCCCTGAGTTCTAAATTTCTTAATGACATTTCAAGAAATGAAAATGCCTTGACTCTTTACCCAGTGTTAGCTACAAACCATGTAATTCCCAAGCTGTCTATTTAAACCAATAAATGATTTGAGCATTTAGTTAACATAAAGCATTTTGTTTTTATTTATTATTATTATTATTATTATTATTATTATTATTATTATTGGTGTTTTTGTGACAGAGTCTCACTGTAGCCCCAGATGACCTGGAATCGCTCTGTAGACCAGGATGCCCTTGAACTCACAGAGATCCACCTGCCTCTGCCTCCTGACTGCTGGGATTAAATGTGTGCACCACTATGCCCAGCATTATTTTTATTTTATGTGTATGAGTGTTTGTCTGCATGTATGTAAATGTACCACATGCGTGCAGTGCCTGCAGAAACCAGAAGAGGGTGTTGGGTCTGCTGTAACTAAAGTTATAGACAGTTGCTAGCCACCATGTTGGTACTGGGAATCAAACCCAGATCTTCTGAATAGCAGCCAGTATTCTTAATTCCTTAGCCATATCTCAAGTCCCCATGAAACATTTCTTGTAAGCATCCAGTATCCAGGACATAATACTGTTGTCCATCAAGCATATTGAATAGAGCCTAGAATTTAGCAGGTACTCAAATGTTTGTTAAATGAATTAATTTTAACTGTCTATATTAATTTTCTGTCTTTGAGTCATGATTTTGTTCATATTGTTTTAAAATAAATGATTTTTTTGACATTAGAAGTAATATAAACTTGAATAAAAGTGATTACTGTCACCCTAGCTCTATCACCAATTAATATTTGCTCGATTTTTAAAGAGAAGTGGGCAAATTTTGGGCACTATATTTTTAAGAATATAAGACTTAATATTTTAAAGTAAAGATGCAGTTTTTCCCTTAGGATACTTTATGGCAGTATTGTTTGAATTTATACAGACTATTAGTTTTTTAAAAATGGTTATTTTAACTTTTACTGTCAACATAAATGTGCTTTGATTATAGGCAAGGTTCCCTAGAGGGTGAATTAGATACAGAAGGTGATGTGTATGGAATTTATTATGATTGATTAGATTTAATCAACAGACAGGAAGGCTTTTTCTGCAAATATTATTTTTCTCAATTTAAATCCTGTTTGCTCAGCATAACTGAAACAGGATGTCATTAGTGGAAGAGTGAGTATTTGAGATGCTTCAAACTTTTGGGAAAGTTGACTCTTAACACAGGTTTTTACATGAGGTTCTTTGAGCATGGTCTGGTGTGCTGTTTTGTCAGGTTTTAATTTGTTCTACTGTTGCCTATTTAAAGACATGATTTCCTGCTTGACTCATAGGTATGCTTCTATAATAAAGACACAAATTACAAACGTAATCAACACATGGAGCCAGAGCAGGTTTCTGTGCTAGAATTTGGTTTGCAATTAAGACAGCCTTTGAAAAGACAGTTATCTGCTAGCAGAAGTTACAGATTCCACAGTTCTTATTAACCAGGCATGTTGAACCCCACATTCATCTAAGCCCTTTTAAGGCATGGAGGGTAGGTACTTTTGGAGACAGGGTCTCTCTGTAGCTCTAGCTGGCCTAGAACTCACTATGGAGTCCAGGCTGGCCTCCCTGCTTCTGCCTCCCAAGTGTTAGGACCAAAAACATGCACCACCATGCCTGTCATCTAGTCCTTTCTTGAACTTACATGTATTTTGGATGTGTATGGCCACTTCAGACATCAAGTTTGAGAATCATCTCAACTTTTGTCTCTAAATCATAACATTGAGCAAGTTTTTTTTGGGGGGGAGTGGTTACATTAGTCTAGCTGTGTGATATTTTTATTTGTGAATTTATTACAATAAAGTGATTTTTATATTTAAATGTAAGTTATTTAATTGAAATAATCATAACGATTCTTGCTTGCTC
The DNA here is from genome assembly GCA_009823505.1 of Rhizomys pruinosus. Taxonomy (NCBI): domain Eukaryota; kingdom Metazoa; phylum Chordata; class Mammalia; order Rodentia; family Spalacidae; genus Rhizomys; species Rhizomys pruinosus. Next base: position 1,441,621 of record VZQC01010158.1, read on the forward strand.
CAGAACTCAGAGTCCTTAAATACTCCCTGGTTGGCTTTGCATTACTGAACAATATTCTGAGCTAGAGCCCATGTTCCTTACGTGGCAGAGAATGGATGCTGTTTAAGTAATTTTCCTACCTTATCTCATTTAAACATCCCATTCATCTGTAGAAATTAAAAGAACTGCCTAGTGAAAGCCAGGATCTGAACAGACATGCTTTTATGTGTGTGATTATACTAATTACCATACTATGTAGTCTCCAATTGGAAAAACAATGCTGAGTTTGAGTCCAGGGGAGAGCCATAATAATTGCTAGTATGTTTATAAGACAGGGAGCCTCTCAGAGATTCATTGCTTATGGTTCAGACAACTGCCATGAATTCTGACTGCACATCTTATAAAAATGTGTTTTTCACGTTAGCGCCTTGCAGCCTTTTCCAATATAACCGTGTGGTCTGCAAGACGCAGTCCCTCTCTGCTTTCAGCTCACTTTCTAGCACATAGACACAGTCATACACAGTTAACAGTGATTCTGTGAAACGTGCAGTTTTGTGATTTCATCTTTGCTGTAACAGCACAGATAATGTTACAAAAACCCAGATGGTGTCTGTCAGGTAGTCCACTTGGCCTTTGGTGCAGTCAAGAGATACAGTCAAATCAAGTCTGATGTGGCTGCTGCCAGCATTTCACAGCATACCTGCCTTATGGTTAACAGAAGGATTTCAAAGCCAACACCTAAACCAATGGCGTAATTGCTTATGTAGCAAGCACGGCACCCACTGGAGTTCCTTAGGCTATGTGCTTTTCTTCACCTTGTAGTCCTTACCTGCATCACGAAAGACTCCTGAGTCAGATTGTGCTCTGATGTTGTGATGGTCTTGCAGAGACCATAAGACCTTCCTTCCTCCATCCTGAACTTAACACATCATCATATATTCAAATCTTGGTTGATGGAAAGAAGCATCATTGTTGGGCACATGGCTTTTAATATATAGGCAAGAAAATCTAGCTGATTAGGTTATCTTTCTTCTCTCTCCCTTTCCAGCTCTGTGGACTATAAAGAAAATTTATGTGGATTTCTGCTGCTGACAATCCTGGCATGTCACCAGCATTTGGAGAGGTAGAAGGGTGTATTCAACTCCTTAGCAACTAAGACCACAACCAGGGTAGCTTGCTAAGCCATCTCTGAGGGATGAATATGAGTGCTTTAAAATACTGTAGTATCCCCACTCCTGCTTAGAAGAAGGAACTGGAATCCTGGGTGGCGGTGATGGAGGCAGCTTTAGCCCTGACTACCTGTAAGATCGGCAGATGGGCAGGAGAGATGGCCAGGAGCTAAGGGCACTGCACTTCTCGCAGAGGACCCAGATTTGGTTCTCAGAACCCACATGCTGGTTAACAGCAAATACCTGTCCTTAACTTCAGTTCCAGGGGATCCTGTGCCCTCTTCTGGGTTCCTTGGCCTTTGCATGACATGGAGATGCATTTATTTATTTATTTATTTATTTATTTATTTATTTATTTATTTATTGGCAGAATGACATCCAAACATATCACTTTTAGGTCATGACCATTTTTGTTTTTATAGATTCATATCCATCTCATAATACAAAATATATTTAGTCCAACTTTAAAACTCACCATAGTCTCTGACTGCCACAGCATTGTTCAGAAGTCCAAAGTCTTCTGAGGATCAAAGCAAACTCTTACCGGTGAGCTCTTAAGAGATAAGTTACGGGCTGGAGAGATGGCCTAGCGGTTAAGAGCGCCGACCGCTCTTACAGAGGACCCGGGTTCGATCCCCAGCACCCACATGGCGGCCGAGAACCGTCTGAAACTCCAATTCCAGGAGAACTCCAGTTCCAGGGGAATCCGAGACCCTCTTCTGACCTCCGCGGCATTGCACGACACGGGTGCACAGACTTGCATGCAGACAGT